>VZTB01018371.1:339481-367722 GCA_013397245.1 Thryothorus ludovicianus
TCCGTGCGAGCCCGGCCCGGCCCGGCCCGCCCTGCGCGCTCCGCCGGCCGCGGGGATGCTCCCGGTGGGGGAGGTACGGCCGCACCCGCGTCTTGGCTCCGCTGCTCCCTCCCGCGCCGGCGGGCTGAGGGCCTGGATCCGCCTCTGCCGCCGCCCAGGGCGGCCAGGCCGGGGCTGTGGGTGCCCTGGCACCGCGTATCTCCGATGATGCCGCGCCCCGGCGAAGGGCTGGGCGGGCGCGGGGCCCTGTCACCCGCAGGTGCTCCGCAAGGGTCAGCCTGCGGTGACCGGGATGGGAGATGCCAGCGTCGCTCCTGGGCTTGGGTCTGTGCCTCGTCCTGGGCGTGAGCTGCCCGGGCAGCCGTTCAGGATGCCCTTCTCGGGGAGAAAGGGCTGGGAGTGGATGTCCAGAGCGAGGCGTGTTGCACGAGTGGTCTGTGGCAGCACACACCTGAGATTTGCAAAGAGATGCAAAAATTCTGAACAAGGTGAAGCTTTCTCTGAATGTGTTCTCATCTTTTCAGGAGTCTCCAAAGTCTACCAAAAGCACCACAAAGCCTGGCAGCGGCAGCAGCAGCAGCAGCAGCAGCAGCAGCAGTAGCGGGAAGGATGGTGGGGCCGAGAATTCTGAAGAGGTATGGCTTTCATCTTGGGTACAGCAGTGTGCATGTGCAAACTCATCTTTGGGGAGGAACTAAATCTTTCATTTTAGCTACTTCCAGCTGTTCCACCAGATAACACATGTCACCAGGATCTTAAGAAGTTAGAGAAAGAAAATTGGCCCAAAGGGAGCAATGACTATGAAGGAGACCGGATGAGTCTCATACCCTACAGACCTGCAAAAAGACATTTGGCACAAAGCTGAGGTCAGGTGCTGCTCACAGAAGTGGGCAGGGCATGGCAAAGTTGGCTGCAGAAAGGGACAAGCCATGATTCTCAAGGTGGTGGAAGCCTGACAGATGGGAGCAGCTTCCCTGCTCCTATCAGAGCAAAGCCCCATAAACTCTGTTGTCACTTTGTGTCAGAGTGCAAGAGTAGTGAGAAGCAATAGGAAAAGATCTGTTCTTCTGAGGCATTTTCCAGAGGAGTGATATTAGGAGGTAATGTATAGGAACACTTGAAAGAATAAACTGCTTGAGATTAAATGGCTCTCCTTTGGTATAACAGCCTTGTTGCTGAGTGCAACATTCCTCACAAGAAGCCACAGTCTGTGTTCCTAGATGTGCAGTCTCACTCTCAGTTTGGATGTTGCCAAGGTAGATACACTAGGATGGCCTCAGCAGAATATGATAGTATGATAAACTGTCCTTAGAATGAGCACAAATTTGTGTTCAATGGAACTTTTCCGGTAGTCCTGAGTTTGTCTGGAATTCAGGCAGGGGTTGTGGAATTTGAGTATTGTCTCAGAAGAATGTTATACACATCTGAGGAAGCATGCATGTGTGTGTGGTTTATTTATTTTAATGCTGCAGTTTGGCAGACAAGCTGTGCCACTTCTACATCCATGGAAACTTGTGTGCTCTAGTCTTGTCTGGAGCACGGGCTTGTAATTTGGAGGGTTGGGTGTGAGAGATGTAGGGCTAATGAAGACTAGGAGGAAGTGTGTAGTACAGTGGCATGGTTGTAGTCAATGTTTTTGTAGAGTCTACTCCAAAGCATAGGTCTGCATTGCAGAGCCTTTGAAAATAACCCTACTACGAGCCACTCAGTTTTGTGCTCATGCCTAACCTGCCGTGTGGCCAGCAAGGAGTCAGAGTGTTCTTTGTGTGCCTTGGAGCAGGCAGCAGTTTTGTAGATCTCCCATCCTGGCCTTTGCCTCTATCTGTTTTGTTCTGTGTATACAGCTGAAAACAGCTTGGTGAGAGAGCTGCCTGCAGACTTCAAGGAAGTGAGAGAACTCCTGCATTGGCATTATGGGGTCAGACTTACCTTTTATTTGTGTGGAACTCTTTGCTGAGTTCACAGCTCTGGAAAAATGTGGGAAAGGCTGGGTCTTGCAATGGATAGCCAAAATAGCCGGTCACTCTGATGTACCTGTCCAAATCAGCAGTGTGCTGTGGCATTACTCTCCTGGTTACAAGTGGTGCAGTAAGAAGGGAAGAATGTCACAAGCTACAAGCTTCCTTCTGTGACCTGAAATGGCATGTAATATTTGCCTGGGTGCACAAGAAACTCAGAAGTGATGTGTCTAAAATTCCCTCCCACAAAACATACCCAGCCACTTCCTCATACTCCAGACAAAATCCAGCCCTCCTTTAAGATGGAAAGCTGGCTTTCCTTTGATCATAGAAACAGAGAGCAGAGCAGAAAGGAGACACCTCTGCAGTGTCTACTGCCACAGGTCTCTTCTTCCTTTGTCTGTTGAGTCTGCAGTGAAGTTTGTTCCCTCCTTGGTGCTTTCCAGTCTCTGGAGTACTGTGCTACAGAATGGAAGAGAGCTCATTGCTTGATAAGAAGAAATGTATACGAGTTTGAATGCGATTTTCTTGCTCTTCAGGAAACACAGAAAGGTATTTTGACTTTCACATTGTATGAAGAATTAGGTAATGTGTGCTGGGAGCAAAACTGCTTCCCTATGTCAGAAGCAAGAGGTGGTTTGACTTGTGAAATGCTAGGAATGATATTGTCTGGTGGGGTTGATGGGCTGAGCCCAACCTGGATACCTCTGCTGCCATTGTGAGTTTCATGCCCTGTGAATTCCCCTGTGGAGTTATGGTTGGTTGGTTGCCTGTTCTAGGGGGTCAATTGGGTGCACTAAAGGGATCTTTCCTTTTTCTTCATATCTCAGTAGATGCTTAATGGGCTTGCAGCATGTGGGCTGCCCTCTTCCACTTTGTGCTTTCCTCTCTCACACCATGCTCCATGGAGCAGGGGAAGGAATGGACTTTAATTTATCCTGGTACCAGAAAGTTGTGACTTGTTTTGCAGGCAACTTGTCTGGCTGGTGGGATGGGTAAAGCTTGTTGCAGGGCAGCTCTGTTTTGATGGATCTGGGCAAATGCAGTGGATGAGGAGCTCCTGTGGGGATCTCTGTGGAGAGAGATGAAGAGGGTAGGAGTAAGCCCAGAACCCCCTAAGCAAAGTGCTTTGTTCTCTGCAGCAAAGGAGCTTTTAGTGGAGCTGATTTGGAAGGACAGACACATGAAAAGCAGGCATATCCACAAGGGAAGGCAAGTGTTGGGTTCTCTCTTAGGTACAGGGGTATTGCAGTGCTCTTAGTTTTACTCCAAGGTGAGCATCTATCTGATGTGAACCAGCAGAGCTTAGCCAGCCCCTGGCTTTGGGAGAGCAGTTTGCTTCAGAAGAGACAAGGAGCAGTGAAGTATCCAGTTAAACATGAGAGCAGGGAGTGGGAAATGAAAGGTGTGTTTAATTCAGTCCCTCTGGAACATGATGAGTATATGAATGCAGAGAATTTCTGTGTAGCTTTTTAAGAAGAAAAAAGAAATAATGTCAGAGACCAAGGTAGCATACAATGAGAGGATGTGAAAGAGCTACTCCTCCTGGCCAGAAAGACTGGGAGAGGCAGCTGTGTGGGGAAGAGAGTTAATGACCTGGAAGTGGGAACAGGCATTAGCAGCAGTAAAGAGAGGAGTTGCTCTGCAGCCTCAAGGGCAGCTTGGAGCCTTGCTGATGAGATTTGCAGCTCTGGGAGAGGGTGCACCTTTTCAGTGAGCTGCTGTATTTTCATGTTTTGCACATATCTCCATGGGGCTTGTTACTGCAGTATCTGAAGTTCATTATTCAGAGGCAGGCATTACATACACTGTGTTCATGTAGCTTCTGAGGCAGAGAGCCTCATTTTAATAGGGAAGCTGTGTAACAGCAGACAAAGAGAGCAGGTACTGACTTGAGGGATGGGAAGAGAAGAGTCATCTGAGGAGGAGGAGCTGAGAGCAGATCTGGGCTGGGAAACTTAGCAAGCAGGGGATGCTCAAGGGACCAGTGAGGCAGAAAGGGCTTCCCAAGTGGTGATGCACCCAGCTGCAGTAGGAGTGCCTGCAGAGGTGAGGTCATGCACAGCCAGGGGAGCGCAGGAGACGCTTGCACAGCTCAGAGTGGCTGAGGGAAGAGGATCTCTGTTCTCTGAGGTGAAGAGGAATGGCACAGAGCAAGCTCAGGGCCTGGGGCTCATTGGCTTGTACAGGCAAGTTCCTAACAAGGAGGAGAGGTGGTGGGAACCAGTGGGGAGGAAATGATCTGGAGGCAGGGAGCCTGTGTGCAGGAGTTCTAATTTGGTTTCATTTAGGGGTGGCTTGTCCTGTTGGCACAAGCAGCTGTTCCACTGCAATGGGGAAAGTGGGGCTACCCCACTGTGCTTGGTGCAAACTCCTTTGGGCTATTCTCTGGTGATTTCAGCACGTTCAGTGTAAGAACCACAGCAAACAAAGTGTCCTGCAAGCTGTTGGCTTTGTCATGGTTTGTGAGCCCTGCTTGTCAGGACGGGGGGCTGAGCCTGCTCAGGTAGAAGGGTGCTTGCAGCCATGGAGAGGTTAACTGGTATTGGTGTCAGGAAGAGAATCTATACATGAAGAGAAAAGCTTTCAGGTTCAGTAGTCTGCTGTTTTTTCAGGGATGGAAACTTCAGAGAAGAAAGTGTTAGGAAACTTAAAATAAGCCTCTACTGATTCGTGTGGCCAAGGTAGGAGGTGTTGAAGGCAGCAGGACAGAAGGCCTGCCACAGGAAGCGTCTCCTGAAAGCAGGAATTCAACTTGATACCAGAAAGTGCCTGTACAAGCCGTGCATCACAAACTCTCTGTGGACTGCAGCATATGAGTATATCTGACCTCTCCAACCATCAGGTTTTCTCTAGCAATCTCGGTTGTATGACTTTTGCATGTGTATGACTGTTTCTTAAATAGCTGGCAGCTAAACCTGAAGCTATGTTTTGTCTCTCTTCATGCAAGGTGTTGAAGGCTGTGGACTGTTGAAGACTGGTGGCAAGGACTTCTCCAGTCCCCTGATGCAGCCTGTTCACATGCAGTAAACACACTATGGTCTGGACATTTGCCTGTGGTGGTTTTGAGTGGATGAAGAGTACACAGGCATGTCCTATCAGCTAGGAGGGCCCATGTGTGCTGCTTCCTTCTGTGTTACCTGGGAGGCCACCAGTGCATCTTCTGTTTCTCTCTGTACCATCTTTTCTCTGCAGTTGGCTCAGCATTCAGATTTTTCCCTTCTTCCCCGTGGAAGGAGAGTGATGCAGAGTCAAGGACTCCCCAAGGCATGTGGACAATATTTTGAGTGGCTTGTACTGCCCCAATACCCAAGTATTCAGGGTGAGGAATGAACTTCTCAGTCTTGGGAGCAAGGCTTTGCCCTGACTTAACTAAACAGAGACCACTCTTTAGGATAAGTTGCCTCCAGTTTGTAGTCTGGGCCTGCTTTGTTTGGCAGACACTGGTGTTTTTATCATAAGCTCATCTGGCTCCCTCTTCTCATCATGGGACAACGCTGCTCTGTGAAGGGAATCAAAACAAATGTAGAGAGTTCAAATCTTGTTGTCTCCCTCCACCATGGCTTGAAGCTGAGCTTGAAACAGAACCACTCAAGATTTGCTTCAAACAGAGCCAGACCAGAACCAAAATTTTTCTGATTTCTCATTCAAAGTAATGGCTTGGCAAAAAAAAAAAAAAAAANTGTTAGGCCCTGTTTTCCACAGGGAGTCTTTGCACTTGCTGTACAGATCCCAATCTGTAGAGCAGCATCTCCTTGTAGACATGTTTCTCTGTTCTTACCTTGCTTCCTTCCCACATGCTTCAGGTGCAGTAGCTCTTGCTCTTGCTCTGCAGTGTTGTGCTGCACCTCTTTGGAAACTAGTTCAGGGAAAGGACTGTGCAGAGTAGCTGCAGCTCAGCCAGGAAGAGACTGGGCATCTGGAGGATGGAGAGCTCTGCTGAGCTTCTGCGCTCCCTCAAGACACTGCTGGTCACTTTTCTGGTGGCATGTACATTTATGTACCACTGTGCTCTGTGTGGCAGCTGGGAATTATGGAGAAAGAAGGAGACAATGTCTAAGGATTTCACTGACCTCTGCTCCCCATCCATTGTGCTATTCCTGTTGTATCCTAAACAGGTTTATCCTGCAGCTCCTTGGCTTCATGTACCAGCAGGAAGGAGGTAGCTCATGCAGCACAGCCAGGGTAGTCTGGGTGCTGGTTCCAGTTAATCCCTCTGCTTCCTGGCAGGATGTTGCCCTCTTTTGCACTGAGTTTTCCACAGGCTGGGTCAGTTTGAAATTAAAGGGTCAATTATTGAGTCATTATGGTCCAAATGGGACTTGGAACCAGCAGAGCTTCAGCAAGGTTGGAAGAGAGCTGAGCTGAGCAAACGCTGGCTTGAGTTTCTGGTCACATGCTAAACATGAGAAAGTGCCTCTGTTAGTGCAGTTCAACAAGAGTGCAAGTGGGAGAGGAGACTGCAGGCAGAGAGTTTGTGTGGCTAAAAGGAGTGATGTGGGAAAATCCCATCTACAGAAGTCCAGACAGCAGTGAGACAGAGATGAAACAGAGCAGCCAGGGTGGACTGGGAGAGCCCACAGCCTGGGACCTAAGGTTGCATATGTTTGTGTGTATGGTCCATGTGGTTTGTAGATGCTCCTGGACCATGAATGCAGCACTGACTGTAGTGTTCTTCACTATTGCCTTTCCAAGGCCATTATGTCTGCTCTGTACTACATGCTGCTTTGCTTTTTCCTGGGTGATTCCCTGCTCAAGGACAAAGAAGGAAATTTCTGGTTTTCTAAACTTGCTTGTTGTGTGTTGTACTGAGTGCTGCAGAGACAGCAGCACGCTGAGATTTCTGTTTGGACCACAGAAAGTTCTTACTTCTGCTTCATGTAACTTGTTGCAAGATGTGACTTTGCTTTCCATGTCCATAGCACTGGCTGTGCTGAGAGGCTCCAGTATCTTTGTGGTACCTCACAGACATGAGGTATCAGGTAAAACTGCTGTTGACTTTGAAGTATGCTGAAAATGCAACCAGCAGCTCCAGAGCTGGCAGGAACACGTGAGATGCACTCAACTGCAAGAATGAAAAACTTGCCTGGTTTCTTCATTCCAAGAAGATGCTGATGGCATCAGCTTATGAGGCTTGTAGGTAATTTATTTTACTCTCTTCTCCCTCATCAGGCCCAGCAGCCTCAGCAGCAGCAGCCACAGCAGCAGCCAACTTCAAATAAGCGGCCCAGTAACAGCGCTCCCCCCCCAACCCAGCTGAATAAAATCAAGTACTCAGGGGGACCCCAGATTGTGAAGAAGGAGCGCCGGCACAGCTCTTCCCGTTTCAATCTGAGCAAAAACCGGGAACTGCAAAAGCTCCCAGCCCTGAAAGGTAAAGACGCAGTGGCGTGGAAGTGACCTGCATGACAAGCTGCAGTTTCTCCAGGCAGAGTGCAATGGTGTGAGGGCTCTTCCCAAAGCAACCCTTCCAGTGTCCAGCTAGTTATATGGGCAGTGCAGCAAGGATGGTTCTGGGAAAGGTGCTTGGCTTGTTAACAGGTAGAGAATAGAGAGATGGCAAAATCAAACTCTGTAGTAAAATAATCAGAGTATTCTCAATGCAAACTTCGTACTTACCTTCCCAGTTCAGCTACTTAAACCCTTATGCTTCTGTGTACTGAGGTTTGCCTCAGATTCTTCAGCAGGTTGTGCAGGAAGGTGGTGAAGTGCAGAGACCTTGGTGCAGACTGTCCTTGGTTCCTACACCCACCCATTGCTGGGGAAGGACCAGGCTTCCTCCTCATTGTGTTTCCATTGCAAATTACGACATTGCAATTGAACCTGTCCACATTAGGGTAGCTTGGTATTAACACTTAGTGTGCATTATGTTGCAATTAAACATGAGTCTGGACAAGGAGAAAGCGTTTTCAGCAATTATTGAGCCAGACCCATTGCTTGATGTTGCTCACAAACACAGACAAGCCTTTGGGGAAGGCTGAGGCAGTAGTTTCCAGTTGTGTCAGAATCTGTTAATGTACAGCTCCGGCTGCCCTGGCCCCTCTCTTCTGCCCTGTTCTCTGGCTGGAGGCTTAGGCTACAGTGGCTGCTGCCCAGCTCCCTGTGCATCTCTGGGGTGCAGCTGTCAGTGGTCTGTGATGGGAGCTGGTTGAGACCCTTTTCAGTGTACTCTGTAAAGGGAAGAGATCAATGCTTACCAGGAAACTGCTACCATGTTTGAAGTCCCCTCATGGGATAATTGCTTCAGTGGCCTGGCAGTCTCTGGCTCCCTTGCCCCATGCCCCTAGCAGGATTAACACTGCCTCTCCCCTTTCCCCTCCAACAGTTCAAGGGAGGTATGACAGGGGAGGGGGAAACCACAGGGAGCAAACCACAGTGGTACCTGGGTAAACCAGGAAGATGATCTGTTTGTCTCCAAGGACAGATGTCCCTGCTTTCTCTGACAGATGCTCCTCCCCACGAACGAGAAGAGCTTTTCATCCAGAAGCTGCGGCAGTGCTGCGTTCTCTTTGACTTCATCTCTGACCCCCTCAGTGACCTGAAGTTCAAGGAGGTGAAGCGAGCAGGTCTCAATGAGATGGTGGAATACATCACACACAACCGTGATGTTGTCACCGAGGCCATCTATCCTGAAGCTGTTATCATGGTAGGGCATAGAGCCAGTGTTTGTGTGGCTTGTGTGCCAAAGAAATAGGGAAGTGTGGGAGGAGGAGGGGATAGGGATTTGTCAGAGAGGAATGTGACCCCAGTCCTACCCATTCCTTATCTACCCACCTCCAGAAAGAGCAGTGTGTGTGGGGGTGGTGATAGTGACAGTGCCTGCTGTGGGGAGAGGTGAAAGCTCTTGTCTCTAGCACAGACTGCACTTGGGGAGGTCCTGTGCAGACTGTGACCCTGCAGCCTGCACGAAGGGATCCGTGTGTGGGCACAGCCGTGACAAATCACAATGTGTTGCACTGAAGTGGAGGATTTGCTGTGTAGAGGACCATCATGAAGTGTCAGAATGTCATTCATGCAACTTTTTCACTCACATCAGTTTTCAGTGAACCTCTTCCGGACACTCCCACCATCATCCAATCCCACAGGAGCAGAATTTGACCCTGAAGAAGATGAGCCCACATTAGAGGCTGCTTGGCCACACCTTCAGGTGAGGAGGTGTGGGGGATATAGATGTGGTGAATTTATCTCCAGGAAGTTGAGAGTCCATGTAGAGGTGGAGGCTGCCAGCCTGCCACTGTTGCTTCACCAGCCTGTGAGGGTTGTTGGGGAAAGACCAAGCCTGCCACCCAGGGGTCAGAGATAGTTCTTAGGTAGTGCAGGAGGCAAAGGTGTCCTGAGAACTGGCTGATGCCTGTATGCAACATTCATCTGCAGATGGCTTTAGACAGGCTAGGTGAAAAGGTTTAGGAAAGTGACAGTAAGCATGGCTTGGCAGAGCTCAGCAGTAGAAGTCAGGAGGAAAGCTCAAGGCATTTGCACAGGGATGTGTTGTCAAGCAGACAAAGGCAGAAAAATAGGCAGGTACTGCAGAATGAAGCAGAAAATACAGAGAAGAAATAAAGTGTCATTCTGCAGCAGTGGTTAATCACTTCTCACTGGTGCAGTTGACATCGAGATGTGAGCATTGATAGAAATAGCATATAGATAGAATGTCCTCAGCACCAGAGTGCTGTGGATGCTAGGCAGCATTTGTTTCTCAGAATTGAGTCAGCAGCAGCCAGCAGAGATTTGTGGCAACTGAATGCTGAGCTTTTTGGTCAGCACCTCAGTTTTTTCTTTACTGCTGTCCATGGCAGCTAGGCCCTACCTGTAGATGCATGGTCCTATCATTCCTTTAGTTCCAAAGTCAGACCTTTCAAATGCATCAAGCTTGTTTTGCCTAGTGGCCCTCAGAACCACCAGGAGGGATGATAGTGGACTCAGTCCTCTCAGAGAACAGCAGGACCAGAAGTTAATGTTTCAGCACTGGCAGCCTTCTTAAAGCTGCCCTTTGTTTTCTAAGTGGGACACAGCACGCAGCTCTCCTGGCTAAGTGAGGCCAAGCCAACCTTGAGTCAGTACCTAGGAGGCAGAGGACACTGCATATTTTCCTGGGGTCTTTTTCATTTCTCTGCTCTTCTGTTATTCCTTGGCATGTCTCAAGGGCATCCAGTGAGACTGAGCCTTTGCCTTCTCTGGAGATTTCACATCCCTGTAGGGATGTGTGCTGAAGATGTGAGAAGAGGCCTAATGTCTTACTCTGAGTAGGTGGATGTTATCTTTGGGAGGACCTGAGGTGATGAGATCTCATGCAGATTTGGGCAGTTATGTGCCACCAGAGACCCCTGCCTATTAAAGCAAGGGCAGCTGAGTTGATCCCACTGGCTAAGAAAACAGTTTTGTACTCCTGTTCCAAATTCCCAGCCTTTCCCTGAATCCTTAAGGAGAAGGAGAACATTAAATCTGAAGTAAACACTGGTGAGAGGACAGGAGGATTTCTAAGTAATCTCTCATTTTCCCCTGACAGCTGGTGTACGAATTCTTCCTCAGATTCCTGGAATCACCTGACTTTCAACCAAATGTAGCCAAGAAATACATTGACCAGAAGTTTGTGCTGTCTGTAAGTAATTGTTGCCCTTGCCACTGTGCACCACCTTTATGAAGGATATGCAGTAGATTTTGGTGCTTGATGATGTGACTTTTCTTTATTTGTCTTGAATGAGCAGACAGAATTTTCTGTGCAGGGCAAGATTGTGTGCAAGCTGTAGTACTCATAACTCATTGTACACGTGGAGATGGGCACAGGGGCCTTGCAGGGGAAATCTGGGGACGTGCAGCTTTGCAGAATGTGCTTCTGAAAGTGAAAGAAATTATGATGGTTCCAGCTTGTGATGAAGAGGTCACATGTTTCAGGGAGATGACCACTGCGCTCAGGGTGCTGAAGGCATCACTCAACTGAAAGAGCTGTTTTTGCCAAACAGGAGCAGTGCCCAGTGTTGCTGGTAGCTTTGCCCAGACAGGCAGTTTGCAGGCACTGACTGAATTTCTCTCTCCACAGCTGCTGGATCTCTTCGACAGTGAAGACCCCAGAGAGCGAGACTTCCTAAAAACTATTCTGCACAGGATCTATGGGAAGTTTCTGGGTCTGAGAGCATATGTGAGGAGGCAGATCAACAATATATTTTACAGGTGAGGTCTTTCTTAGTACCATTTAGACTGTCTCCAGCATTCTTCCTTCCTCTTGCTTTTCAAACTGTATCCAGCATTTCGCCATGACTTCTCATCTTTCTCTTTAGGTTCATCTATGAAACAGAACACCACAATGGAATTGCAGAGCTACTGGAGATCCTGGGAAGGTAAGGCCACTTTTGGGAATCCCAGAGGGCCCATAGTGGGAGAGGCCTCCCAGCCCAGTGTGCTGTGTGAAAAGGCAGTGCCTTCCTTTAGCAGTCCTTGCAGGAGGCACCTCTTCCAGAGAATCTCAGTCTGACAAAGCATAAAGTAAAGTACTCCCCAGCATGCTGATAAATACAGTGGTGTCCTTCTCCTTCCCAGATCCATCTCCTGTTCTTTGATTTGGAGTCCAGTCACACTTGCTATCTTGCCTCAGCAGGCAGTAAAAGAGGAGAGCTCCTCACAGCTCTGAGAAGCCTTAGCAATGGGCAGCCTTCCCCAGGGTTTCAGCTTCCCTTTTATTTGTGGCCCTGTTGTGCTGCCATTGTCCTGTTCTGTAAAGCACAAGACTCAAGCACTGGGCTGCTTTGGTCCTGACCCTCCCCAGAGGTTCTGCCTAAGTGTGTGGGCTCAGCCTGGCAGGAACAGAGCAGAGTCCAGACTCCATCAGAGGCATTTCCTTGTGGTGTCTGCCAAGGACACACTCTCTGAGCTTAGTGTGCAGCCTGGGCTGCAGTGACCACACTTTTGGTGGGTGCTTCCTCGGTGGGCTGGTGAAGAGCTAGTGTGTCTTGTGAGGTGAGAGGCACTATATTTCTGCTGGGTCAAAATTTTAACAAGAGTCTTGTTTCTTCTCAGCATAATCAATGGGTTTGCTTTGCCTCTGAAGGAAGAACACAAGATGTTCCTCATCAGAGTCTTGTTACCACTGCACAAAGTGAAGTCTCTCAGTGTGTACCATCCACAGGTGAGAAAAGTGCTTCAAGTTCCCAAGGTAGATGGGAATTTTGCAAAAGTTTATAGCTTTTAGAAGCTCTATATATTTATATTCGTTTATAAGCTAATTGTTTATAGCTACCCATCAGGTGACATTGTACAAAGTTCTTGCTGTGAGATGTTTTGGGCTCTGCACTAGTCACATACTGTAACAGTTGTTCCATTCTTGTGGTGTCTGGGCCTGTGCCACTGGATGATAGGAGGGTATCCTGACATTTCCCACTGTCTTAATGCTGTGGCTTGTTTTTTCTTTCTGTGCTGGAAGCTTGTGAAGTATTGGGGGTCTGCTGAAACCAGAAAAGTAAATTTCCTAGCTGCAGTCATCAGCCTGTGCATGTGGTATATCAGCTATTAGTCACCACTGAGAAATGTGGAGAAGTTGGCTGGCTAGTCTGCTAGATTGGTTTAGAGATTAATTTCTTCTAATTTTGAGTACATAACAGAAGAATAGAGAAGATGGGAACTTGGAATAGGAAGTGGAAAATATATGGATACTAAGTAGAAGTGTCTGTTCTTTCAGCCCTGTTCCTATGGGGTAGGGCTTTGTATCAGTCAGGTTTGTTCCTCCCCATTGTGTGCAACTGTGCTTTCATCTGATTGTATTGGCTGTGGACTCTCTGAAGTTTTATCCTTTAAATTGCACGCATTTCCTGAGCTCAAGCCCTACCTACTTGGTCTTAAAGTCTTCACTTGCCATCAGTAAACTGGATTTGTTTAGGGCTGCAACATAATGGGCATAGTGTTACTTCCAGCCTAGGAGGTGGTAACACTTAGTCTTGGGTACACTTGAGGAAACTCTAATCTTGCCATGGTTTTTTTTTCCACAGCTGGCATACTGTGTTGTACAATTCTTGGAGAAAGACAGCAGCTTGACAGAGCCAGTGAGTAACCTTGCTTCACTTCTGACAGTCAAGTCCCGAAAAGCTTCACAGCTTCCTTAGAGCAGCCTTTTTTCACCCTTGCTGTAAAGAGACTGGGAGTCAGTGGTATTGTTGATTGGGTTTGACTAGTTCCCTGGGGGTAGAAGGGGCTGTACTCATGTGCAAGCCTTTAGCATTCTCTCCTGAAAGCTTCAGGAAGGTGGGCTGTCATCTTCCTTTTTGCTTCAGATCTTGGTGTAGCAGAGGGAACAGGATGCCAAGCTGTTCTTCCAGGACAGAGATTCTGGCTAATGAGAGATACTGCAAATACATGACCATTTGATGGAACCAGAGCTTGTGAGGGCCCTGAAATAGTAAGAGTCCCCTCCAGACTGTTGGAGTTGGCTGCAGAGCTGTGGGGATGAGGTTAAGGACCTAGGACCCAAGGTCTATTTAGGCATGCCACTGTTCCTTCATGAATGTATTCTCCTTCCAGTTTTAGCATCAGTTTGCTACCTTCACAGAGGTAAGTCACATTGTAGACACATTTGCCTTCAGGATATAGTGCTGGGAAACAGCTGGTTCTAAAATGTGAGCAGTGTAGATGGAGACCTCAGATATTCTAGTTACTGGCTGCATGGACCTGCAGTGTTAACCAGGCTAAATGCCAGCTTGGCAGAGGGTGCAAGGAGACAAGTGTTTCTCCACCCACTGCAGGCCAGGAAATGTCTTCTACAGAGCTGAGCTTCACAGGCTCAAAACAGCAGATGGGCAGAGAACACATACTTCTGTCACTGTAGCAGGGAGCACCAAAAGTGTGAGTGTTTTAATGAGTAATGCTGGCTGAGGTCATTCTGTTCTCTGGCTTAAATGTGTATGCTCATGGTGAGCCTGCCTGTGCTGGGTAGAAGCTGGTCAGCTGTTGTCAGCTTTCTGTCTCCACAGCTCTGACACCGGCAGGGCTGAAGCAGACCTCCTAGCTTTTCCTTTAAACATTTCCTATGTTCCCAAAAGCCTGCTCTGAAACAAACAGCATAAAGTAGCTTCCTGATCATGCTGAGTACTTCCTGTGGCTGATATCCAATCCTACAGCCTCCTGCCAAAGTGCCTCAGAGGTTGAGGGAGAAGAGAAATAGAAATCTGTCAATAATTCCTAGCCTTCACTCTGCAGCTTATTCAGATAGTAAAGCTCTGTAGCTCATCTTGTTTTTCTGGATAACTGTTTAGTGGCCCCTGGATTACACACCCAGGTCTGGCTTGGTGCTTGTGGACAGCAGTGGAATGACCCATTTTCATTACCTTCAGTAGATGTTGTGTTGTGTTTCAACGAGACATACCAAAACCATACTGCCACAACATGCATTCTATTGAAATACCTTGCTCATGAAGGTTTTGAATAGACCCTCAAGATGACTGGTGTTACCGAAGTCTGGAATAATTATAGGGCTTGTGCATCAGCAAGAGTTTGAATGCACGGGGAGATGTTACCAGCAGTGCTGGAAAGAGGCCAGATTACTCTCTAGGTCCACACTTGCCTCAAATGGACCTCCCAGAAGCTTGCTCAGCAAGGCTTGACATGGTAGCTCTTGCCTCACCAGCAGTCTCAAAGACTGCCAGGTGAGCAAGGCCTCAGATGTGCTCAGTAATAGCAAACACAGATTCCACACACCTCTCACCACCTTAGTTGTAGATGAAATTACTTCTGAGTCATTGAAGCTAACTCCTGCTTGAATGGCAGACATGAATAATGACAAACATTGGGGATAATGAACTGCTGGCTTCTCATGCCTTGAGTTGGGAGAAACATAATGCTCAGGTATCTCTAATCCTGCTGTTGCATTGCCCACTACTGTCCCTCTGCTGCTCTGAACTTCCTCTCAAATGGTGATTTCAAGATCAGGTAGCTGAAGTACAGAGGTTTGAAAGGGCAGCTCCTATGGCCAGCTGTGTTTGACTAGTGTCCACAGAGTAAGCATTTCTTTTTCCAACAGAGTGAAGGTCTGCAGCATCTTGGATCCTGCCTTTATGGTGTCTAGAAGCAGATAGGTAGGACAGAAAGCAGTGTTAAAAATAAATAAATAAAGTCTAGTGAGATACAGCCCTTCCCTATTCTTGTAAGCAATAGTTTTACTCAGCCAGAAGTTGCATCTGAATTGTCATATTTAATTATAACCATTAGGTGTAAACTCCATAAACTTGTCTCCTCCATTCTGGAGTCTGTATGGACTTTGAGTCTCCACAAAGTCTTGCAGGAATGAGTTCCATAATCCAGTTACTTTTGTGTGAAGTAGTACTTCTGTTCCTTGTCCCATACCCATCACTTCCTTTATTTACTCAGTGCTCCCCAGTATTCAAACTCTGTAATGTTTTCAGTAATGACTCTTCAGAGACCTTCTCCATAGCATTTTCAGTTTTATTAGTTGATCTTCCATGGTTACTTTTTACTGTCTGCCAGCCACTGGTCAGCCCCATTCCAGTTTCAACCTTCTATGTTAAGCTGTGATGTGAGATAAAAAGTGATTCTTTGTGCTTGTAACATGCAATCGTGGCAGCCTAGAGAGAGCTGCTGCCATGAGTGTACCTTAGCAGAGTTTGGGCTTTTATCTTTTTTCTTCCCTGGTCACCCCTCCCTTGGCTTTCTGAGAAAGTCGATTCTGTTACTTCCTCCCCTCTTGCTGTTGTGACTAGACAGTTAAAAATTTATTTTGCAGCTGGTGTTGACTTTGAACCTCTGACACTGTCTCTGTACTCTTCCCACTCAGGTGATTGTGGGCTTGCTGAAGTTCTGGCCAAAAACTCACAGTCCCAAAGAGGTGATGTTTTTAAATGAGCTGGAGGAGATTCTGGATGTGATTGAGCCATCTGAGTTTGTGAAAGTTATGGAGCCCTTGTTCAGGCAGTTGGCCAAATGTGTCTCCAGCCCACACTTCCAGGTAGGTTCCACCTCAGGGAGGAGACAGAGCATTGACTTGTAATCCACTTGGCATGTAAGGATGACACCACAGTTTTTGGGCTTGTATTTGGCACATGGAGGTGTGACTAAGGTGAGTATTGTGGTGGTGGGAAGTAGTGAGAATCCTCAGCACAACCACAGTGTGAGCTCATCCAAAGGGAAAAACAGCAGATCTGTGGAGCCTCTCCTGCTGCTCTGTGTGGTTCAGAACTGTGTACTGCAGCAGGCTGGGGCTGGAGCACAGGTGCTCTGCTACCTCCTGTTTTGGCTAGCAAGGACAGAGGAGATCCATCCAGGGTCACCCTGTTGAAGTAAAACGAAGCACTCTGCAGTATTGGAGACAGGCCAACCAAAGAGACTGTGCTGGGAAAGTCCTTTGTTCTGGCACAGGCAGTAAAGAATGAGGTATATTGGAGAAGTGCTGGAGTCTGTTTCTTCCTTGTTTCCACTGGAGGGCAACTGGTTGTAGTAGTTGGTTAATAGAATCTCTGGTGATGGTAGTCTTAAGGTTTAAAATGTACAGGCTGGTGGGACCTGGTAGTAGCTCCTAGCAGATGATCTTGGCTCACTGTTTTAGACTGCCAGAAAGAGTGCCCAGGAGGGACACAGCTTGCTGGTGAAACACATCACATGGTCGACCCAGGTATAGGTGGAATGTTAAAGAAGAGATGACACAGCCATCTCCCAAGTGAGAGTGACTCCACAGTGAGGCAGGCTGGCTTCAGTCTGTTTTTTGGTGTAGAGAGGTACAAAGTTATGTGTTTACAAGCCAAGGGTAAGGTCGGTCTAGGTCACACACGTATGTGAAAACTCAGTTTCATGTGAAGGACTAGGGGAGCATGATGGAAACCAGCTGGACATGGATTACTGGTGTGGTGATGGGAACCGAAGGACTAATGTGACCTTTGGGTGTGGAGGCAGCTATGAGAAGGAACTAAGGAGCTTGCATAAAGTAGGGTAAAGGCTGGAGGAGAGACATCCTGTACTTGATAGCAGCCCTCGTCTGCTGCCAAATTCTGAAGAACAATACCGAGAAACCTGGAAAAGGTGCAAACACTTTGGAGCCTAAGAGAATTAACCCCAAAGGTGTCCCAGACAATCAGGCTGAACAGTCTACAGCTTGTCTGAAGAGCAAAATTAGGAATTGACTTTTTGGTGAGTCTGAGCACCTTGGCGGGAATGAGTTTTCTCTGAGTTGATTGTGTGTTAATCTAGCAGAAAAAAAGCTTCACCAGATCTTGAAAACCAAAAGCTAGGTAAGTGAACACAAAGTGAGTTTCATTGCATTTACTTGTGTGGAACAATATGTTAAGGGGATATAGCAAGTTCTGCATTATCTGAAATGTAAAACTGAGTCTGCATATATCTTTTCCTAGGTTTTTAAGCCATTTTCAAGCTAGCACTAAATGCAGAAATTAGCCTGCATTGTTTGTCCCTGTGTGGAAACTTGTTAGACTTGTTTGTCCTGTTAGAGCAGGATAGCTGCCCCAAGATTTTCCGTATTTTCACCTCTACTAAATCAGAGGGCTGAATTGTGGGACTGGTGGCTTCAAAGCCCTGAGAAACTGTTGTGGAAAAGCCAGGGAGGAATGGAACTTTACAGAGGACAGTCTGAGGAAATGAAGAAGGCTTGAAGCTAATCTGAATTGGGACCAGGAGTAGATGACATTACTGTCCTTAAGTGTTGTGTATAGGGTGTTGGAATCATTGATATATTCACAATAGGCTTGCCTGTTCAAGGACATGGGGTTTTTCTCAGAAAAGTGAGAAGTGTGTGTCAGAGGCTAAGGCAAAGGAAGGATGAATGGCCTCCCAGAAGTTCATGGAGGTCAACCTGTGCTGTGGGAAAGCATGTTGGCTCCTTGGCTGGGTGGTGGCTTCCCTGTGCACCACAGGTGTTACTGGAAGGAGCCTCTTCAAGGGTGGCTTTTTCTCCCGCTGCAGGTGGCAGAGCGAGCGCTGTACTATTGGAACAATGAATATATCATGAGCCTGATCAGCGATAATGCAGCCAAAATCCTCCCCATCATGTTTCCAGCCCTCTACAAGAACTCCAAGAGTCACTGGAACAAGTAGGTCTTCCCCCATGCTCTGACGCTTGCCAGTTTGGCCCACTGGCAATCTTGGGGTGTGCTGCTGCAGTGCAGTCGTGCAGGGTGGGACCCACTGCTGAGGCAGGGGGTTTGTTGGTGGTATCAGCATGTATCATGGAAAAAGGAGATTTCCTGAACCCTCAGAGTTTTCTGTCAGCACCCCAGGAAGACCAATCCATTGTGCCTAACCAGTTTGCCAGTGTCCTATTAGGAGGACCCTTCATTGAACAGTCCTGCTGGGTCAGTTCAACTGACTTATTCAGGGAAATATGCCATGGCATAAGAGAAGCCACTCAGCAGGTCTTCCATTTTATTTGATTATGTTCCCTGTTGCTGGTGACTGCCAGTGCCTGGGAAGAACTCACACTGATAGTTCGTGGAATAACATTCCTTATTAACAGAAAATTGTGACAGGTTAAGGTTTGAGGACTGCCAGGGAAAATATCTGGCTGCAAAAACATATCCAAAGCAATTCAGAGAAGCTCTAATTCCCAAACAAGTATCCAGTGTGCAGAATACATTTCTTACCCACAGGGAAGAAGACAGGTTCAGCCTGTTGACTGATCCCAGTAGTTACAATGAAGTCTTCTCTGCCTTACTTCAGAATAGAAGTCAGGGAAGACAGCTTACTTAAGGCAGCTTACTTTTATACAGTTTCTTCATGTTTATGTGGAGCTTGAGGCACTCTTAGTCATACATGCCTTTGCTATTGATTGGTGTAAAGTTCTCTGCCTTTGCTCTCGGAGCTGTGGTCAATAAAGCAGAGTGTGCCCCGTGAGGAGTGGTCACACTCGGGGCTGGGTGACTTTGGGAAGGGGATGTGTGTTAACACAGTTGTGTTACAGTGACCCTAGTTCATCCCAGCAGGGTGATTTCACCATAGTTCCAGGATCTGCCTCAAGACTCCTCCTGTCTGCTGTGGCTGACAGGCCCTGTGCAGTTTATCATCTGCAAGGCTTCATGGAGATCTCCTCCCTGCCAGGACTTCAGCAGAGCTTGGCTGCAGTGTTTGCACTCTGCTCCACCCTCTATTTCATCCCCTCAGCACGGGCTGGGGCTGCAGGCTGTGTCTGTGGGGAACCATCCTGGAGCAAGCTCTGAGCACTCCAACAGCATTGCATCCAGGGAGCAGAGGCTGCATTTTACCCTGTAATTCCTGTACTGTTACAGCTTCTATTAGGATGGGAATATAACTTCTCAGTGTCCTCTAATTTTGCCCCCAGCCATCCCTCCACAGCATGGAAAAGGGCCACAGCAAACCAGAGTGGCTTGCTTCTGCAAGGGTTGAAGCACCTGCATTTACCAGCATTGGGGCCATTAAGTCTGCACAGAGTTTGATACCTGCCTGTCAGTAATGTTGCCAGACTCTCAGAAAAGTGAGATTTTCCATCTCACTTCTGGCTGCTTGTTAACTAATGTTCTACCCTTATGTTCTCTGTGATCGTAGAACTTGGCTAATACATTGCCTGACTCCTTGAGCACAGGAAAAACAGAACTAACTGGGCAGCTGTCCATGTCAAATATTGTCCCCTGTGTCTGATTCCTAGATACTACTCTGTTTTATGGTTCTCTTATCAACTTACTTTTCTTCTAACTTCGTCATTTAATTCCTTACCTAGTTAATTCAAGTTTAATTAGTTTGATTTAACACACTTCCTGTAATGAATTAGCTAAAAATTAATTATAGGGAGGCTGGACAAGTCCAGAGCTCAGAAAAGGACTTCATGTTCTTGTCTGAAACCGTTCACCAGTTCCATATCCTTGTAGCAGCCAAGATTCATGATTCTGCTGTTCCTGTCTTTTCTGGTCTGCTTCCCAGTGGTATTGCAGAAGAAGTCTTGAAAGTGTTTCTCTCTTATTTCTCCTTGTCTTTGCTTGAGCAACAGCCACATCTTCTTAGGGGAGGTTGAGTACCTCAGATTGTCCTCTTCCTTCCCATAGTTCATCTACTTGGTCAGACAGCCAGCTTAAGTCCAGCAGAGTTGCATCTCTTTTCCATACCCCATTTGCAGAGCTGATAGAGACACAGAGCTTAATTGGCTGAATCTCATCTTTTGTCTCTGGGTCAGGTGTTTCAGAGACAGCTTCGACAGGGGTTTTAGTTCCCTAGGAGAGTCTTTGTCCCATAGGGAGTTCAGACACAGTGCAACCTAGCCATAAATCACTGTCACAGAGCTGACTTTCCTTCTGTGATATTCTATGTGCTGGTTCCCATCTCTTCAGGGCTGCTACCTGTCTGTGTTTTGGGCAGCTCAGTGGAAAAACTCATGACCAAACACTGGCAGCCCAAAAAAGTCATTGTGTATGTGGTGTGAACAGGGAGGCACTAAAGCCCCCCTGAAAGCAGCCCTGAACGGGCCCCTAGCATCCTTCATTTCTCACTTCTAACTGCAAGAAATGAACACATGAATGTGTATTTTTGCACTCATTAATCTGACCACAGCAGGCCTGTCCTAGGGTCTTCTCTTTCTTCTCCATCTCTTTCCCTTGTTGTATAATTCCTGCTGTGTTTGTGGAAGGGGTTTTGCCTTGTTAAGAGCTGGGATTGTGTGAAAATCTTTTGTCACATTGCTGTAGAAGGAGTTGCTGCTGCTGTTACCTGTCGTCTCTGCTGCTGGTGCCAGCTCAGGTGTAAGAACCTGCCCACCATGACTTGTTCTCCTTTCCTCATTCCTTTGCAGGACAATTCATGGGCTGATCTACAATGCACTGAAGCTCTTCATGGAGATGAACCAAAAGCTTTTTGATGACTGCACACAGCAATACAAGGCAGAGAAGCAGAAGTGAGTAAGAGGTTTTTGCCAAGTAACTTGAGCTCATCCTAAAGTCTCCTTGGGGTACAGTAACAGATGGTAGGTGCCAGTAGGCAGAGGGGAAATGGGAAGGTGGTAAGTAATTCTGTCAAAAAGTAGGATTCCTTAGCCGTAACTATGAGTAGGGATGAGGTGTGCCCTGATAAAAACCCTTTTCAGTCCTGCTGAAGCAGATAGCCTAGAAAAGAGTGACAGAGTTTGCTGAGTCATGAGCAAATAGATTGCCACATAGAGAATACTCAGCTTTGTTCTGCCTTGGAAATACTTACCAATTCATAAATGTTGTAGTGATGTCCTTAGAATCCTATTGCTTTAGAAAGACTTTTCTGAAGAGTTTTGCTGCAGTGAGCATAATGCATCTTTCATGCCACAGGATGCTTTCAATTTTCCAGTGATAAAGATGGAATAATTCCTGCAGTTTCAAAGAGCGAATGGTGGGGATAAAATCTGAGCTCAGCAAGTACCTGTGCCATGATGCTGTAAAGAGGAAAGAACTCCACTTTTTCTACTGCCTTGTGCTGATTTTGGTGCTTCTATGGCTTGCCTTGGTGAGCTGAGTCAGTCCAGTAAGCTAGAAGGAAACTTCTTTTTTTTTCTTTTTTTTCTTTTTATTTTTTTGGGGTCTATTTTCTTTTCACTTAGTGACATAAAATAGTAAAACACTGCTCCTCATTCCTGGATGAGCCAGGGCTGCTGGTGGGGAGAGCAGAGCTAATTCTTGCTGGGAGTGTGGGACTCTGGGGTACATTCTGTTGTTTTGTGAAATAGGAATAAAGAACTCGATAATAAGTTGATATATGAATCAGACCTTCAGATGGGTAACCTGCCTATGGAGAAATTAAGGGTTTTTTAGGATCTAAAATTGGAGCAAGCAAGTTTTCTTTTTTTTTCCTATTCTAGGGTGTTTGTGAAGCCCACAAATATCTTCATATATATTTTATGTCACAGTGACAGTACATTTCCTACAAGATCTACCTAGTGTTTCCACAGGAGTTTTCTCTCCTTATTTAGCTGCTGACCTGCTGAAGGTGACTGTTCCCAGCATTGGTGTGTGACTGATGGAAAATTGTTCTTAAAAAGCTCTGTGCTCTCAAATAAAAGGATAGTACTGCAGTTTTCTGCTCATGCTAAGATGACTTTTTTTTTTTTTTTGGTCTAGTGCCTCTGTGCCTAATTACGCTTCAGGAAACCTTGTGCTGTGAACTAGAAAATAGCATGTGTGGGAAGGATTGCATGTGCAAACAAACTCAGTAAATAGGAAATGGGGAAAAGGAGAGAGCTTGTGCATTCACTGTTAGTCTGCAACCAGTTGTTGAGAGGTCTGATTATGGCTTAGCCACATTTTTAATTAGTTAAAATGCCTAAAAGACATGACAGCTCAGGCCTGTCACTGCTGCACCCCCAGCTGTGCAGCCGCAGCCAGGGTGGTCGTGAGGGACAGACTCTGCAGGGACATACAGTGAGGCTGTCTCTCTGCTTTCAGTGCAAATGGGCTGACTGCACCTCTCTAATCTCCCCAGACACCTTGAAACTGTTTGGATTATCAGAATCCTTTAAAAAGCCAGTGAGGAAGTTGGGGCAGATAGTGTCTTGTCCTGAATGGGTTATTTGTTTAGGGGGGTTTGGAGTTGGTTTGTTGGAGGTGTTTTTGTGACCCTGTGTTTTCTGGTGAAGTAATCTGCTGCTTGAAACCTTGGCAGCTTCATTCTCATTCTGAGCCTCCATGACTTTGAAGAGTGTAATGTCATTACAGAGTATAAGAACTTCCTTAACATGGGTAGATAGGGCACTAGAGAGACCAGTAGCTAGGATGAAAGTCATGTAGTTAATAGAAATAGAGCAGAGATTTTAGTGCAGATGTTTAAAATGTAGAAGAAAATAATAAGGGGTGGTGGATGCTCACCTCTCTTTGCAGCGAACATTCATTGTCCTGGGATTTATCAGTGGCCCTGCTGAACAGTCACTTCAAGTGTGTGCCAAAATCTGTACCAAGTTCAAGAGCTCTGCCTGGGCTGTAGGGGCAGCTCTCTGGTATGTTATTGTTAGAGAGAGAAGGAACAGTGGGCAGTGGAACCCCAGTTCCATTGGAAATTATAGTTTGTCCCTCTGCATCTGGGGGGCACAAGGAAAATGTATATTTGAAATCCAGACTGCTGCCATGGCATTACCCCAGAAACCAGACACTCTGCTCTACTCCTAGCAGCACAAAGCCAGGGCAAAAGTACCTGTGCAGCCCACTGTTGCCACCCTGTGCTCTGAGGTGAGCGAGGAGCATGCCTGCCTACCCTCTGCTAGTTGTAGAGTGTCCCCTCTTCTTGCCTCATGTCACCTGTAGATTTAGAATCAGGTAGAATTAGGGGTCTCTGAATGACAGAGCAGCTCTTCCCCTTGCTTGCACTTTTCTGCTGTCTCTTGCTTTTATCTCCTGTGAATGAAAGCTGCACTTTCCCCAGGAGTTCACACTTGTTCTTGCTCTCCCTCTGCAGGGGAAGGTTCAGGATGAAGGAACGCGAAGAAATGTGGCAGAAAATAGAGGAGCTGGCTCGGCTGAACCCCCAGGTGAGTGACAACAGAACCCAGGATGAATGAGGCAAGAATGTGCTGAGGGCCTTGACCTGCTTCCTCAGCCCACGAGAGCAGGTTTTAGCACCTGATCTCAGTCCTATGGACACTGCTACAGCAGTGGTCTGTCTCACCCAAAAAACAATGTTTTGGGAATGTTGGCAGCGTTTTATCAGGAGCTATCCCTCTGTAGCACTGACCTCTAAGTACTGCCTTATAGAGGGCGTGTATGTGTTGATGGACCACATTCTGAACTGCAGCTGCACATGCAGTGTGCTGTGAGTCAGAGGGCACAGGGGAGGGGAGAGGATATTATTCCCTGTCTGTGTCCCTACTGCTGCCTTTCCGGGGGCCAGGGCAGGCAGCTGGAAGAACTGAGCTGTGCTGTGTTAGCATGCTGGGGGAGAAGGTGTGGCATTGGATGGAGTACTGACTCTCCAGCTGTCTGTGTTGTCTGCAGTACCCCATGTATTATGCACCTCTGCCCTTGCCTTCTGTGTGCTGTATGGAGACGGAGACCCCAACTGCAGAGGATATCCAGCTGCTGAAGAAAACTGTGGAGACGGAGGCTGTGCAGGTGCGTAGGTGACTCTAGTCCTTTCACAGTTGCTCCCAGTCCTGCCAGGACATTAGCATAGCCAAAACTGGCTCTTTCCAAATGTTCTGAAGGTAAATGCCACTACTCTCACCCCTCATCTTTAAGAGATCAACCTGTAGTCTGACGAGTGGAGTTTATCTAACCTTCTCACTCTGGAAAAAAAGTGCCAGTGGGACTTTACTGTGTCCTTTTGGTCTGTGTTTGGCTCTCAGCCTGTTCTGAAGCATGCTGCAGTGCTACCCAGCATATCCTAGAGCAGTTGGAGTCAGAGGTTGAAGGCATGAAGGGGTTTTCTACTGATTCCTGACTCCTTTGATTTGTTTGTAGATGCTGAAAGACATTAAGAAGGACAAAGTTTTGCTGCGTCGGAAGTCTGAACTTCCACAGGACGTCTACACTATAAAAGCATTGGAGGCCCATAAGAGAGCAGAAGAGTTTCTCACCTCAAGCCAGGAGGCTCTCTGACAGGCTCAGGAGCTGGCCCAGGAAGCTCTGCCCCATCCCTTTCCTCCAGGGGTCATGGAAATGCACTTGGTTCTCATGTATAAGTAAGGAATGAACATGGTGAGCTGTGCCTGTCCTCCACTCCATCTGCATACCTCCAGGGTAGATCTGGTTTTATGTTATAACTTGTATCTCATCACTGTCCTGTCCTCCTGCTTTTTCTCCTTCCTCCTGCTTTTCCACCTTGGCTGTGCAGGCATGAAGGGAGCCTGCCTGACCTCTGCTTGTATAAGTTCAGGCAGGACCCACTTCACTATGAGCTGCCACCTGATTCTTAGTCTGCCAGGAAGCCAGAGCCTTGCTCAGGCTCTGTGTTGGGCAGAGCCTGCTGTGCATGGCTCAGTGTGCTGCTCCAAACTCCAAGTGCCCATCTCTGCCACACCTGCCCCCATGCTGCCTGTGCAGCTGAGCCCTGCCATGGTCAGAGGCCAGGCTGAGCTTGGGGCAGAAGCAGAGTTTGAGAAGACTCTTCTGCCTCTCCAGTCTGCCTTGGGGTGCAGCTCCACAGCTGAAGGGTCTTAATGTACAGCAGAGGAAACGTTTACTTCCACTTTTCTTTTGCTACAAGCCCCTTGTTCTGTTCCCCTGTCAGTGGAGTGGGGGTTCAGTGCTTTGCCACCCCCAGTTAAGCTGGGTGCAAGCACTACATACTATTGCAGTCCTCCCTTTAGAGCATCCTTAGAAGCTCTCTTGTGAGAAAGTGAATTCCTTCTGCTGTTTGTGTTGGTCCATGCTGACTCATCTCCTTCCCGATGTCTCGGGTTAATTGTGGGCCCAGAATTAACCTCCCGCTTTGTAGCAGGTGTCAGCCACTGACTTCTACTTTTTTCCTCTACCTGCTCAATTAAAATACTCCTGCAGCTCTCCCTTTGTCTCCGTATCCCATCCTTAGCTCTTCAGGGCCAAGGTTTCTAGGAAGCTTGTGCTGATAGTCGTTTCCACAAGCTAGTGGAAGCAATGGATACACCTCATGGGGTGTGGCTGAGTTTGAGTGTTCAGTTGTCTCCTCATTATTATCAATGGCTAAGCACTACTGCTGAATTGCTTCCGTGGGTGCTTTGTGCAAAGTTCACCTGTCCTGTTACATTGGCACCCGCTGTGGCCCGAGGCCTTTGTTATCACATGGTGCATCAGGGACTCCTGCTAACTTAGCATTTAGAAACACTTGCTGATAGCCACGGGGCTTGTGCAGCACTTGGGTGCTACTGTGATCCAGCTTTCACCCCAGTTGTTTGTGGTGCAGATTTAGTGCCAGGCCAAAGAGCCACCTCAGAGGCTGGCTTGTCATAGAAAAGGAGTCCCTGCTTCTTACCTGCTGCACCTGCTTTCTTGACACATAAGCTTAAGTGGGTTTGCAGTAGTGCAGGGAGCCTGTGGGGTTGGTGCTAGGCTGACACTGCTTTGCAACAGCACGGGATGTTGTAGAAGGTTCTGGTGTATCTGCTTGTCCTCACCAGTAAACCCTTCCCAGGTCAGAGGATCACCCCCTGTAATCATTCTGCTGGTGTGCAGCACATCTTTCCTGCAGCCCCAGTGAGACTGTTTTGACCTGTGCATCCCTGCCCCATGTAGCTCTTTCCCAGCTCAGCCCTCACCAGGAATGCCACCATCTCTTGGGAGAAGCTGGCGGGTGCATGTGTGAGATCCCCCCCAGTCACGCAGGACCCCACCTCCCCTCCGCCTCACTACAGGCCAGTTCGTCAGGAGATTTCAGAAACACCTCAGGGAGGTTATTGCTTATTTTGAACGTTAGTCTGAGCTCATGATCAGCTGCCAATCAATTACCTCACGCCTGGCACAGCATGTGGACGTGCACCGGGTGGTGCCAATGGCGCCGGAGCAGCACAGGGAAATGGGGGCTGCCAGGCTCAGGCTGGGCAGGAGGCTCCGTCCTGTTCCAGCACGGGCTCTCCAATGGCTGCTTAGCATGGCGCTGTAAGCCAAGACCTCATTTTTAGATTGCTGCAGCATGGCGTGCCCTCACTTGAGCCTGCTTGCTGCTGGGCAGTGGCTGCCTTTCCCTGCTGTGGGCTGCTCTGCCTGCGAAAGGAACAGAATCTTGTGGTGTGCAGAGGCTGGCACTGTCCTGCAGACGATGTCTCTGCTGGCAGCCCCCAACCTTGGCCAGAGGAGTGCTGCTAGGGTTGTGCCATGTGCAGTGGCAGGATTGTAACACATCATGATTACGTGCTGTACAGCTTTGATGTTCACATAGCTTTTTGTGTCTTGTTTTGGGTCAGGGAACTTAGGCTTAGTACCTTCACATCATCCTTTGTTTGCTGCCTATTCATTCTAGTGTCCTGGACACCTCAGAAGGGGACCATGTGAGACAGGGGGGAGTGTGCTCACCCTCTCACCACATGTACTGCTCATAGCTACAGCTGCCCCTCGCTCAATACTTGGTTTCTAGCATTTCTAGTGCTGCTCATTTCTGCCTACGCCTTTCCCCACATCAGCCAAATGGACAGAACTGGAGCTGCCTCTTCCACTCCACCTGGCTTGCTCCTCCCAAGGGAAAAAGCAAAACTACTGCATTCACACCCTGGACACAAGTATTAAGCTGCTTACAGTCCATATGTACATATGGTGTACTTTATTTTCAGTAGAGCATTACATAGTATGAAAGTGTTGGATTTTGTACAGATGTCCCTGTATGTACAGAACTAAATAAAACCAATCTCTTGGAATGACACATCTTGCTCCACCTGTGATACTCCAACACACAGACCCTATCCTGAGAGGAGGGGCCCTAGCCTGGAGAGTGACTTCTCTGGTACTGTCAGCATGGGGCCAAGTCCACTATTTGTCCTGAGGGAATCTGGCAAAGCCAGCCAAGCCCCATCGCCCCATATGCATCCAGGCATGGAAACCCATCTGCCTCCTCAGAGGCAGAGGAAGCCAATACAAGGTCATCACGTTGACTTATGCACCAGCCAGAACCAAGAAAAAGGAGTGGGAAGGACAATCAGACAATGTCAGTGGGACAAACAGGAAGGTTGATACTGGCAAGTCCTGTCAGCACCTGGCTTGGAGGCAGTGGGCGTTTCCAGGGTGGAGGGAGGGCCGGTGTTTGCAGCCCCTGTGTGACAGCTCAGCCCTCAATTCCACTGAGGCCGGGGGCCGCTGAGGCTCTGCCGGGCCTGCAGTGTGCGCTGCACCACGTCCTTCCACTGCTCCTCCGAGATCTGGTTGGCCCAGGCAGGGATGCCCAGGGTGGGCAGCTTCACGCTGGCCATCGTCCTCTTCACCAGCTCCACATGCTCTGGAAACAGAGAGGCCGTGAGACCGCGGAGGAGCCCCGGGAGGGTCCCCAGCCGGAGACGCAGTTACCTGCATCCATGGGGATGGAGCTGTGGCTGCTCTGAGCCGTGGCGCCTTCCGCTGCTTCCGCCTCATTCTCCTCCTCGCTGTCCACCGGCGGGTCGGGCAGGTGCAGCCTCAGCATCTGCGGAGAAAGGCGGGCAGCGGGGGTCGGGACCGCGGGTGCCCCCAACCCCGGCCCGGCGGGAGGCGCTGGGCGGTACCTGCAGCCGCTCCTGCAGGCCGGGGCCCGCGTCGCCGAGGCCCTGCTCCGGTTCCTGGCTCAGCGGCTGATACAAGTACCCGCTGCCTTCCTCCTCTTCCTCCTCTTCCTCCTCCTCATCGCCGCTCCACCCCGCCGCGCCGTCAGGGCCCTCCGGCGGCCCGGGCTCCCGGGGACAGACGCGCTCGGGGCCCATGATTCGCACCACCGCCATGCACCGGGCGCGGC
>VZTB01018372.1:14180-56678 GCA_013397245.1 Thryothorus ludovicianus
CCTCCAAGGAAGGCCAGGACACCATTGGACTTCTGTGCTGCAAGGACACATTGGTAGCTCATGTTCCATCTGGTAACTACCAGGATCCCCCAGGGTCATTTTCTGCCATATGGGTGGCCTCAAGCATGTATTGGTTCATGATGATTTTTCTCCTAGGTAAAGGATTTTTACTTTTCTTTGTGACATTCATGAGTTTCCTTCCTATCTGCTAATTTTGTGAGCCTTTTGAGGACCCTCTGGATGGCAGCACAGCCCTCTGGCAAATTGACTTCTCCCAGTTTTGGGACATTAGCACACTTGACGAGGGTACACTCTGCCTCCCCATCCCCACCCTTATGAAGACATTTAAACAGGATTTCACCCACTATCAGCCCCTGGGTACACCGCTAGTGTGGCTCCCAACTAGGCTCTGTGCTACTGATCACCACCCTTTTTTTTTTATTTTGTAATCCCTTTTTGTCACATCACCAGTGACTTTTTCTCAGAGACTCTGTCACTCCCTCACAGGACTGCTGGTTTCTCTTCCTTTTCCATCACTCTTAGCTTAAAACTCTGATGATTATAGAACCCTCATGAAACCCAAAACCTCATGGACAGACCTGTCCTATAAATGCTCTTCTGACACACTTTATTGTTGCTGTCAGGATTGAGGAATACATCACATGAGCCTTCGGACCCCTAACTACTAGCCCCAGAGCTCTGGTAGTATCTTGATGCTGTCCACTTTTTCTGTGTCAGAATCCTCTGTGCCCACATGGAATAAAAATAGGGTATAACGGTCAAAGAAATGAACCTAGGCAGGTAAAAAAATAATGAGATAATTAATTAGGCTGACTAATGGGTGCGTCTGTCCCTTGCAGAAGGGAGTTANCTCTGATTATGGCATCAATGCTACTGAAGGGTCAGAGAGAAAAGCAATGTTCTGATCAGACTCTGTCTTAATCCATGTATAAGAGAATAAAAGCACCAGTAAAAGACTGGAACTTTCTCTTTGTGTGGTACATTTATTTCTAAAACAGANATTCTACATGGTAACACTTGAGTAGATAGGTAAGTATAAAATACAAATGAAAATATTCTTAAGATGTGTCAAAAATTAGGTTTGTATTCTATTATTTGATTTCCTTGGTGTATTATGACTGCTTTTAGGGAATTGTAGCGATATAGGAAAATCTACTAAACGTGTAAGACCAAATATACTAATCCTTTGTCTCTATGGGCTCTCTGATTATGGCATCAATGATACTGAAGGGTCAGAGAAGAAAAGCAATGTTCTGATCAGACTCTGTCTTAATCCATGTATAAGAGAATAAAAGCACCAGTAAAAGACTGGAACTTTCTCTTTGTGTGGTACATTTATTTCTAAAACAGTATGATTTTGCTAGCAGGTTGGTTAAAGGTAGAGCTCACCGCCAAGAAATGTGAACTATTGTTCATTTTTGCACTTGGGATGAGGATTTAAAATGCAATTCCCATTTCCCATCTGGATATGAAACATCATTCTATGAGAATATATCAATAGAAAGGGAGTCTGGCAATGTGACTGGTCAGGTGGAGAAAGCCCTATGTTCCACCTCACTTTATTTTTTTTTCCGATTTTGTTTCACAACTAACTGTAAGGAGGAGGAAACAGATTATCTCAGCACTGCCATAGAAAATAGGGAAGCAAGTTTGTTCATTAACTTTAGAAATTGTACATCACATAGGTGCAGGTATTTGGTGGAAAAGCACCCAAATTGCAATGAAGCTTTAGACCATGTAGAGGATCTTGTCCTTCTACACCTGTGTGCATCCAGGAGACTTCCATTCAGACTAGAAAATACTCAGCAAGTTCCATCAAAGTCAGACAAAACTGTAGATATTTCAGATCACATACTCAGGTGGAAATATCAGTACTGGGTTCAAGGTGATTTTCACAGCCTCCTGCTCTTAAAACAAGAAGTAGATCACAGGAGTACAGGAAACTCAGCTATACTATCATTAAAGATTGCAGGAAGTTGTGTTGTTAACCTAAGTTTTATTTAACTGACAACTATTCCTTCTATTGTAACTAGTGGTGATATTCAACCTACTCTAGTAAATGTAGGTCCTTTCAGGAGTATTTTATAATGATCTTATTTTATTTTCCTATCTTCATGCTTTTATTCCATACTAAGGATAACCCATAAAGTTTCTCTCTATGGTTATTTTAAATGATTGTGCAATTATAATTTTATAAATAGAGGACAAATGGAGACCATTCAGGAGCTTAGACTAAATGATATTTTTTATTATAAGCTTCCCAGAAAGTATACGAAAACTTGGGGAAATGAGAGCCTCTCACTTCCTTTGGCAATCTTTTGCAATGGCTAGCTGGAAATTCTGTATTGTACCTTCTGTCACCACCATCATGGCTGAATGTTTGCCCAGAGCCTTTTGAGCCTTCTTTCTAGCAGTTTACAAATGATTTTGCTGTTTACTATATTTCTGCAGATTTTCTTTCAGTGAATAATACATAATGTAATCATAATGTTAAATTGAATCTCCGAGGCTTCTCATCACCATTTTTATCATCTTTCTCTACCAGTTTTATTTAGTTGGGTCTGAAAATGAAAAAAGCCAAATCTACAATGATCAATGCAGAATAAGTAAGAGATAGTGATCTATCAAACACTTTTTTAAGGGGAAGCATCACTTGCATAAAATATAATTAAAATATAATGGACTCCAGATGCTACGCAATCATAATGTGTTTACTTTAAAAGAAAAAGACAATGAGACAGAGGATGAATCCTTTTGAAATGTCTTTATTTCTGCTTTGTAAAATTACTTTTGTAGACACAAACAGCTTGTGGAATGGAAGGTTGTTAGTCATAGTTGCTTATTCTACTGCTATTGACTCAGTGTATCCAGAGTGGTTTGTACATGCCACTGTGCATCTGCGCTAATCAAATATCTGATAATATGCAAACAAGTTGATACTTGATTATAATTTTTGATAAGCTAATGTCCGCAATGTGCTAAATTCACATTTTTCAATACAGAAGCTGGATATTTAACTCTGATGTAAGGTAGCTGTATTCCCTCAAATTCTTCAAAAGTATGCTTTTAGTTTTGTATTTGTGTTTAGGTTCAGATGTATTGCTTCTTCTACAGAGTCATAAATAATTATTGTTGTCAAACCATATAATTTTTTGCTATAGGTCCCATTAGGTATTTTATATGGTAGTCAGATGTTCTGAGACAGCATTATGTTCATAATTTAGTAGATTGCCCTGTATGTAGACACTGCAAATATATAACTAGTTTGTACTTGTTTCTTAATTCTTTCTCTGTGGCCATGATCCAGTAGAGAAAAAAGAAGAAATGTATACACAAAAGAGCAGTAGATCTCTGAGATTTTAGTAACACTACCTACATAGGACAAGCTTAATTAAATTGAATAAAGTGTGAGATATAAATTATTTTTTATAATCCTTTATTCTCTTTTCATTCTGCCTCACAGATATGATCAGGGTGACTCAGTGATTACAAAGATGTTTGCTATATTACCATTTCTTTTGGCTCTTTTTGATTCTATTTTTCAGCCCAAGGGAGACTTCTTACATGTCTGTCAATTCTGCGAGGCAGAATTTGGTGCCCACCTCATTACTCTGAAGAGAGAGTTTTTGAATGAGGGCCAGCAAACAAAACACCACAAATCCTACCCTGTACGCTTTCTGAGCTTTAGCTGAACCTACAGTCACTAGCACATTTCTGCCCCCAATCTCTTTGACTAGCTCTCTAAGGATATCATTAAAAGTGCTGGATACTGTGTATAGAAAAGTGAAAAAGCATAAAATGTAGTCTGCAGCAGGCTGTATGCCTTATTTATATAATAAACCAGGTTCAATGGCATGTGATATGAGTCTGAGAAAGCATCTGCAGTCACACAAATAAAAATAATTTAGAAAGACAATGTTTTAAGAGTAGATGGAAAGTAGGTGACAACACTTCCTAACAGTCACCTGTACAATGCAGGCTATTAAAAGTTTTCAGAAGACTCTTTGACTTTTTTCATTAAGAAGTATTCTGTAGAAGGTAATGACTAAGTAACAGCCCCAGTCAAAAGACAGAACTGATGGCTGATGGCACCAGCAACAGGTGTTCACACCACAGAGGAACTTGTCAGCATGTACATGACAAAAGTGTGTTAGTGAGCAGTAGTTTCCATTCTTTCAGACACTGCAGCATTAATTTAGAATTACAGGAATCTAAAGTTATAGAAGGACAATCTGTTCCTATTCATTAGACTTAAATGTTAAAGGCATCCTGGATAAACATGCTGGCCCAGTTGAAATCAGTGGTTCAACTCCCTGATTCTTAGTCTACTAGGAAATTTGTTTTTATAATAAATACAAAACCCTTCTTTTTGAATTAAGAACTTGAAAAATTTGTTTGGACTTACTTTTATGTAGCCATATCAAGATCAAGTTATGGATAAAACAGATAATGCATCATGAAAAAATTCAAATCAGGACAGTCATTGTGTAAAAATGCATACCAATATAACTTGGAATGGAGAGAGTTAAATAGTGGCATAAATATCTGTTTAATGTTCTAAAACTTGTCATTAGTATTTTCCTTAGAAGAAAAAGCCGATAGCACTAAGGTTAATGACCTTGTTAGATAAAAGTTTAATTTGTAATAGTACTTGATGAATATGTTCATTTGCATGCCAAGCATGTCAAATAGAGTGAGATTAATCCACTATTACTTTCGGCTTCTAGAATGTAAATCTCTTAACCTAAATTAGTTGTTTAGGCTGTCTCTGAAATCAACAGTGAAAGATTTCAGGGGATAATTCACCTTTTCCTATGATAAATATATAAAAGAAAGATAGGTAGTATTCTCTGGAGCAGCCTGTCTGTCTAGGTTATCTAAACTGACAAACTGACTACATTATCACTATTTAATTAAATTCATCTGAAACTGTACTAAGTTTGAGTGGCAAGGTTTTAGGATCTGAGGGTTATGGGGTGACTTCTTTAAAGAACTGGTAGAAATTTCCTCTATATTCAACAGAGCCAACACCAGCAAGTTTCAAGATGGATCCACTGCTGGCCAAGGTCAGGCCCCAGATGTAAGGGGAGAAAAACCTGTGCAGCAGCAACTGCAGCCAGAGAAGAGTGAGAGTATGTGAGAGAAAGAGTTCTGCAGACACCAAGGTCAGTGAAGCAGGAGAGAGAGGAGATGCTTCAGGTGCTGGAGCAGAGATTCCCCTGGTGCAGACCATGGTGAGTCAGGATGTCCCCCTGCAGACCATGGAGGACCCCATGCCAAAGCAGGTGTCTTGAAACCCTGAAAAGAGAATTTCAGACTTCCTGTGCTGACAGGGAATGATTCTCAAAGATATGCTACATTTGACCCGAGGCCATGGAAAAAGCTACCAAAGCTGAGTGATAGCCCTGAGACTGTAAGTGTGTAGTTGAATAACACACTCTGTGTGTTATCTCAGAGGGTGAAAGATTCAGAGTTTGAGGTTTTGGGATATAGTAATACATATGTAGCAAGACAGAGGGTTTAGAGTGTAGTCCCCTTCTTCTTCTCCTTCTTCTTCACAGATTTGGGTGATTTTGTGTGATTAGTTAGAAAAATCTGCAATGAAAGCCTAGAGTAGCTAGTAATTGAGTTAGAAGGTAAAATAAATTAGTTGGCATCTTATAATTGAGTAGTTTAACTTAAAAAAAGACCCCTTGAAAACTACTCTGACCTCCATTTTTACTCTGTTTATTTAGAAAGTGGAAGCACTCACAATCAGTGAAGCTGTAAACTTAGATAAAAAATAATAAAACAACTAAGTCTGAACAAGAATTCTATCTCTTGTGCTTTTAATCCTGACCCTGTGTAAAAGAATCAATAAAGCAAAAAGTTCACCACACAGGTGGAAGGCTGTGATCTGATGGGAAATCTGTGCTGGAGAAAGCTTCTGGCAGAACTTGTGGACCAGTGGGAAGAGGAGTCCAAGCTGGAACAAATTTGCTGACAGGACTTATGACTTGGCAGGGGACCCACACTGGAGCAACCTGTTTCTGCAGGTCTGCACCTCATGGAGGGGACTCCTGCTGGAGTAATTAAAGATCTGCAGCCTGTAGGAAGGGCTTATAATGGAGAAGTTCATAAAGGGCTGTCTTCTGTGTGAGGGACCTCATGCTGGAGCAGTAGAAGAGTGTGAGTCCCTTGTCTCAGGAGGAAAGAATGGCAGAAGCAATGTGTGATGAACTGACCACAGACCCCACTCCCTATACCCCTGCACTGCTGCTGGGGAGGATGGAGAGAATTTGGGAGTGAAGTTAATCCCAGAGGTGGTAAAGTTGCATCTATAAAGGCAGGGGTGGAGGAAAGGTGTTTTTAAGATTTGGGTTTATTTATCATTATTTAAATCTTATTTGAGTGGCAATAAAATGAAGCTATTTTTCCCCATGCTGAAATTGTTTTGCCCATGATCTTAATGGATGAATGATATTTCCCTGCCATTACTTTGACCAATGAGCCTTTTTTTATATTTCTGTCCCATGTCCAGTTGAGGAGTGGAGAGATGGAGCAGCTTGTGAACACACCTGATGCCCAGCCAAGATAAATTCACTACAAAACTGATTTCTCATACTTCATAGATTCTTCTAAAATATAGATATTTTCCATACTGTTACATGGATCTCTCATGTGTGCATATACATTTGATATTGAGTGTGAAATGTGCCTGGAAGTTGGAACATCTGATTTTACAGGTTACCAGAGTGAGCTTTTTATGACAAGCTATTAATCTCTGAAAGACTTTCTCCAAATGCAGAGATACTCAGTGAGAATTGCTACTATTGGTTCAAAATCTTACTCAGACAGAAAATAAGATGTTATCAGACATTTAGAAGATTTTGACTCTTCCCACAAGCAAAGTTACAGTAAATGTCCCATATGACGTAGAGGGCTGGATTACTGAAATTAAAAACATTGATATTTATTCATCTCATGCTCAATAGGAAATTGTAGAAGAAAATAATACAAGGACACCTCATCACAGCCTTTTAGTACTTAGAGGGAGTTCATAAGAAAGATGGGGACTGAATTTTTCATAGAGCCTGTAGTGATAGGACAAGGGGTGAAACTAGAAAAGGGTAGTTTCAGAGTAGATATAATGAATACTTTTTTTGATGAGTGCGGAGAGTTAAATCTGTATTTCAGCTGGCTAAGGATTAAGAATCTAAGCCAGTTGTTACTGATATGAGGTACCTCTCTAGCAGATGATTCATCTTGCCTGTGCTGGACTGCTGGACTTTCAACTCACTCCTAAATCTCCATCCATTGCCTTAAATGGGTGCCATTATCCACTGAGCAGGGCATAGTTGTGTTAGAATGGGCAACAAAAGTAATAGTTTATTACTACATGGAATTTTATCAAAGAGAAAAGCATTGGAATGGAACAGCCATTAATTTTTTCTGTTTTCTTCACTGATATTTAGATTGTTTTAAGCTGAAAAATAAATATCCTAGGAGAGTAATTTTTGAAACATGCTTGCTCAAAATATAGTATTTGGTCTATCTTGTCAAATCCTGGGAGAAACTTACTTCTAGGAAAAAAGACCATCAACTTCTTTCATTCCTAAAGGAGAATACAAGAAATATTGAATATAATAAAAGAAATATAATACAAGAAATATTGAATATAATATAATGCCACTTTGAACTAGAATATTTTCAAATGGATATGCTGCTCCAGAGGTGTTTTGTTTGTTTATTAGCTGTGCTTTAGAAGGTTAATTTTATCCAAGCATTTGCTTTTGTTTCTGTGTCCTCACTAAAAAAGAATGGAAACATTCTTACAAGATCAGGATTATTTTGTACATGGTGAACAGGATAGATTTTAGTCTTTCTCCACAGTAAAAGTAAGTGATAAGAGTTTAAAATTTTTGCATGGACTTTGTGTAGAGGAGCCAGGATTTACTTTAGCATGTCTGGGATTGTTAATTAAGTTTAAGCTTTCAGATAGAGTGGTTGTAGTCTCAATCATTCAAAATGATGAAAATAAATATGAAATTACACTGATACATGTACATGTAAACACACAACAGACATATTTTATTTTTAAACCAACCATATTGTCTTATATTCCAGCTATGTAGAAAACTATTTAAAATCTAGCCATAGATTTGAGGTACTCAAGTCAGAAACTTTCACTGGGATTCACATCAGAGCTGAGAAGTCATTGTTTTTGATTTATCTGTATTGTAGAAGTATGCTACAGTTAGTTAAATACAACCCCTTCCAACTTTTGAGGTAACATCATGCATCCCAGAAAGCCTCTAGGGCCTTTTCAGGTGGATGTGGATTTCATATCAGCCATGCGCCGTATCTGCCAGGTTTGTGATGATGCACCTCCAAGGATATCTCAGCACCAGATACGTGCTTTTAGGCACATTCATAATTTAAAATTTATGTTCTAATTGTCAGGAGTTTAAACTAGGTGCTAAATAGTTCATAGAATCCATGATACTCAATAGACAACTCCACTGGCTGGCCACTAGCTGGTACCCTGTAACCTAAGAACAGGCAAATAGCACCCTTATACACAATAGCAAACATATTTCCATGCCTTGAACTTGAACTGTATCTTGACTTTATAGATGCAACTTTATCATCTGGAGAAGAAACATTGAACAGGGTAAGGTGCAGTGGCAGAGAACATGAGATTTCACCATGCATAAGGCTGCATAGGAAAGCATAATGGTTCTCTATTTTTCTAATGGAACCCCTGTTTGGAGCAGTTTTAGTGCTGAGTGTTTTTGCTTAGAACATTCAAAACTTCAGTCTTATCGTCCATTGTTCATAAAAATAATCAAACCCAAGAAACTTTATATAATCTGATAAATTTGTCAGATGTTCTCAATTCACAAGATTTCCACTGAACTGTTAAAAAAAATCTACTGTAGCATTTACAATACAAATATGTATCTATTTTCATGGTGTTTAAAAAATCAATATATTTGCTGATATAAGTGTTTAAAGGTTTACAGGCTAAATAATAGTTTAGAGCTTTTTATAAGTATATAATATACATTATACTGAACAATGCCTCTGTTTGGAATGATTCACTTCCTAAATGCATCAGAAAAAAAAACAGAATGCATCAAATTTATATTTTCAGGAAGAAGTCTAAGCCTGAAATTTTGCCTAAAATTTTAGGAGAAAGATATTAGAGACTTTCATGCATTGTAAAGAATTGTTCTTCAATCCCATGGATGATTACTAGACACATATTTTTAGAATATTCAAATATAATTGTATTCCTAAGTATAGGGAATCTTGACCTGAAATTAAACCAAGGAATCAGAATAATCATCTATAATATTGGTAGTCTGGCTTAATCCGAGTCTTTAACAAAAATTTGCCCTCTTGAAACAATTATGAGGCTACCTCTTTTGTGGTTTTCTGTGGAAAAGAGGAGATCAAGACGTGCAACAAGAAAAATGTACTTGACTTTGATCCTGAATTTGGATGGATAGGTTTAGGATGAACTTGCTCAAATTTCTAAAAATACTGGGGTTTGCCCAGAGACAGAGAACTACAGTGCACATTCTTCACAGCTACTGCAAATACTTTCATTTCATTCCTGTAAATAGTAATTGTTTCATACATGGAAGAATCAAAAATAAAAACCAACAACTTAATTGAACTACAGAGGAAAATCAGAGCCAGCATAACTGGAGTAAAATAATACAGACTAATATTAGCTCTATAAAGGACATAATTAACTGAATTATGAGATTAAAATTCAACTGAAATACTACTTGATTTTAAAATTAAAGAAAGGGATATACTTATTTACATAATTTTTTGCATCAAGATGGCCATGTATGATTCCTTGCTAATTTTATAACAGTAATTTCAATAATATATGATCTTTAAAATTGCAAGAAAATAAATTGTAAACATTAAATGATAAATATAATTCTATAGAGCATTCCTTAATTTGTAATTGAATGATAAGTTAAGACTCAAAGAATGGCTTACATTTTTGGCAACGCAAAATACTATATTAACTTAGGGTTTGAAATAAGGTTTGTAAGCCACATTGTTTTAAGAGGAAAGTTTCTTTTTAATAAGATGCTAAATTTTATAATATAGCATAACTTGAAAAAGAGAATTTAAAGTTGGAATTTTCATCACAAATCACATCCAATTCAAAAGATTTATTTAATCATCATTGATTTTTTTTAAATTCTGCTTGAAAAATAATATTGAAAAATGATATTGTTCTTTGCTATGGAGGAAAAGTAGTGACAGTGAATTTAAGAATATTCATTTTTATGTTTACAACCAGGGGCATTCAGATTTCATACTGGACTTCCATTAGGGGTGATTTCATTAATTCTTAACCCTCAGTTGCAACAGAGTGAATGAGAACAATATAGGTGCAGAAATATGACATTTGTTTAAATCAGAGTGGGACATATTTAATCCCAACATTTTTAAAAATTTTCAAAATTTAAAAGGATAAATGTAAATAAATAATAAATAAATGTAAAAAAATAGTAGTTTTAAGCACACCATACATACAGTAAATAAATAAATAATTATGAGCAGTTTATTAAACAACATAATACATTCATTATTATATATATTTATAGATACAAAAATAGATATTATATATATAATATTTTAAACAATGTAAGACGAAAATTATCAGTTATGGCTACTCTTCTGTTATTCTACATCTTAGAAGGTAATAATGGGAGTCGTATGTCTGGGATTACACTAATATATGTAATATCATATTCAGAGCATATTAAAAAAAGATGACAGAAAGTAGTTTGCCTGAAGAGTAAAAACACTACTGAAACCTGATATCTTCTGCACATCTTGAAAGTCGTGGACAAAGCATGATCCAGGTCAATCAATTTTACAGCAGATATCCACTGAGACATTGCATATGGGCTTTGCAAAGTGCTCAGTGCAGGCAGAGATTCACCCTGAAGCATCTGTCCTGTGAGTATGATACACATGTACCATTAGCACACACACTTCACAGAGGGAGATCCTGTGAAAAGTTATGCCAAGACACTCCATATGATTTAGAGAACTATATGGAGAACTCAGCAACTACTCACTTTTTATTAATTAAAATCACATTAAAGTTGACTCACCTTAACTCAGATGTTGTCAAGAAGGCCCAAATCTCCCCGATTTATCCAGGAGTTCTTCTGACCCACTTTTTTTTTGTCTGTGGTGACCAAATCGTTCAGCATTGGTGTTGTATGTGATACTAAGGTGCAGGTCTTCATTGCCATTTGTGATGATACATCTTTTCCTATATGTCACTTTTTCTGACTTTGCCACTTTTTTTTCTTGCCCCTAATTTTCAATAAACTACTTTACAACACTTCATAGTGTTTGGTTTAGAGCTTCTTTTTTGTGTTTCTTCTTATACTGCAGTCTCAAGAGAAAATGTACCACTGCTTTGTGCTACTGTGTTTAATACAAGATAGGACTACAGCTACTTCAGTATAAAAGCTGGTCTAAACTGAGAAATCCTGCTGAAAACAGCAGTTGAAATATTCAGGATCCCAGTATTTTATTTTGGACAGGGAAAAGTGTCTGGTGCTTACTTTCTGATCTCTGAATAAGTGAGACTTTCCTCTTAAGATATTTTTAATTTATATTTTTTTGAGCTTTGTTATGTTAGTTGGTAAAAACTCTCTGGGGACTTGTGGAAGCTGAAAATGAAATGAGTCTTTAAATCATGGTGAATCATACTTTAATGGAAATTTCAGGTTTACAGATCCAATTATTGTTTATAGTCTCATCTTTAAATTTAATTATACACATTTATAAACTAGGAAACCAAACATTTTATAAAAAATATTCATCTTCCATGAAGTCCCAATTTAGTAGAAATATTCAAGGTTTTGTGTGGTTTTTAAATTTTTTAATTTGTTTTGTTTGTTTGTTTGCTTGTTTGTTTGAAGATTAGGATGGCAGCATTTTTGTTTGTTTTGTTGTTTGGATTTTTTAGTTATTTATCAGTATTATTGACAAGGTCAATAGAAACACTGAGTTTTATACCACACATTTCAATATGAATGCCAAGACTTATGCAGAGCTTTTAGTGACTAATTCAAAAATGCAACCAAAATTTATTTTTAACATTACCAAAAAAACCAAAAATTAATTCACAACCTTTGCACTTTCAAAACATTACGTCTGTGAATGACACAAATTTCTAAATATCTTAAGATCAAATCTGAGCATGATCTGTAGGTACCAACCTGAAGTGAATCTGAAATTAAAAGAAATGTATTTTTTTGTCCTATTTTTGCACATAAAGTTATTGTGATTAAATAAACACAATGAAAGATTTCACACAAAAACACTGATTCAAAAATGTCAGAAAAGTCATTCACTTGAAAAAATTAAAATATTTTCCTTTCTCAAAATGTATTGAATTTTGCTTTCTTGTCAAGCTGCCTGATTGTCACAATATTAAGCTTCACTTTCTGATGAGAGATGTTGACTTTAAGGCTCCTTGTCCCTGTGTAGACAGATTTCTGCATGATGGCTCATTTGATGTGAACCAGATAGCCTCATCTTCAGAAACCGGTGATGGAGAGCTTATTCTCTAAGGTCCACCCCATGTCTTACCCTGACTTCATTGTCAGTGGAAGAAGAAATGCTGCTTGATGCTGAACTGACACAAAAGACAATTTCTGGATCAGTTGCACTGTGACAGGACCTTAACGAATCAGAAGTAAAAGTTTAGGGTATGTGGTGGATTTGTTTTGATCTTGAAAAAAGGAATACAAAAAATATTTATTGGAAAAATAAATCTTGTGAAAACTAACTGTCTTTTACCACTTATACCATACACTCTTGACACAGATTTGGTTTTTAGTGCCTCCTTAACAGCTTCTGAAACAGCAGTTTGCCTCTTTTCCCTCCATTACTTAGGTAGTGAGAAGGATTCAGGCACATTGATTTTAATGGAACTTCATTCATTTTATTGGCTATGCTCCAACCTTTCAAGCCCACGAATGTTCTATGGCTGCTCTTATTTTGCATTTAGGATAGTAGGTAGTTAATGCAGTTTCTTTCTGCTCTTGTCTTTTTTTTTTCTTTAAATATCAAGGAGGCTTTGAAGGAAATTAGGAAGAGAAATCAGAGGAAATGCTCTAGTATGATATTGCTACCTTAATGTAGAGGTTTATATAGCATTTGACAGGAATTATCGCATATAAAATTTTGCAGCTGAGCAGGTATGTATTTCCTACACTGAGATGAAATTTTGCTGTCAGGTGCTATGAATTTGTACCAAGAGTGCAATAAAAGCAACATAGATTTCTGTTTACATGTGCTGCTATACAATATTTAAAGTATAAGGAATTTGAAAGGTTGTTAATGGATGGAAATGTTTATGCTAGGGGAGATGGAGAAATGGAATAAGGAGTAGGAGGCATATGGTAACTCAGATGAGAAACATTTCATGCTGGGAGATATTCCTCTTCGATGATGTGTTAAATAATCTGGTGTGGGTGTTTTTCTTTGTTTATATGATATTCTAAGAGTGAAACAGTTCCTGTGAGTAAATGAGGATTTTAATGAATTTTAGACGGTTTTGCCTGAGAGAAGTATGTATCTAGCTATAAAATATGCAAAGATAGCCCCAAATGATGCTGGCTTCATTCTTAATGTTCTGTGTTTTTATTGTATTAATATTTTAAATAACTCACTCAAGATGGAGACTTTCCACATACATGTGTATAGCTGTATATTTTTCACTGACTTGCAGTTTCTCTAGGACGACCTCAAATGATGAAAAAAAGCCTTTAAAATAGATTATGAGTTTTTCTGTCCAAAGTTATGCATGTGAGTTTGAGGAGAAATATTATGGAATAAGAGTACAATTTAAATCTTGCCCAAATGAAAGAAGTTGAGTGTTGTGATATGTGGCATACAAAAGCCCCAGCCTCAGAGCCTGTCTGCAAAACTAGAATTTGCAAAGCTAATTTCAGTTTGGAGCAAGGTGAGATTGACAGCTGCCAAGACATCAAGTGCTGGGATGCCCAAACCAATCAATTAGGAAATGTAGAAGAGCATTTTTGAAATGTCTCCTGCAGGGACTGCACTCCCCAAAGCTGGAAGCCAGAGTCCTGTTTTTTGCACATTTGCCTGGTAGATACACTTGCCCAGTAAGTGGTATTCTGCTTCCTGGGATGCTTATGGAGTTTTTATTTGCTGCTTGTTGGATGAAGGAACAAAAACAAACCAGGAATAATTCTGAGAGCAGCCACTCAAGACAGTATCTTTCCCATCGGACAAGACAAACTTCTAACATCTGCTCTCCTTTGGCCTGCGTGGCTTCTGTACTTCTTGCTCAGAATGCCATAGTTACCCACAAAAACAATAAAATGCAGTTACCTCCCACAGATTTGTAATTAGCACAGTCTGTTATGATGGACCAGCTCCAATCCTAACCTTCCTCATCCTTTGTTGGGGAAGTCTCAAAATTGATCTACTGGAGAAGATATTCTAAGAAATGAGCCATGGGAATCAACAATTTTAGTAAACTTTTTGTGTTCTGTGAACCCTGAGAGAAGAGGTTCAGTAGAGATTTTCAATAGAAATTGGTGGAGGAATGGTTGTTTCATGGATATTGGAAGAGGACAGATCTTGAGGAGACTGACACACAGTGAACAGCTCAGGCACAATATAGTTTTTGTTTAGACATTTTGCAATACACTACCACATCTCAGACATCTATGGATGTTCATTTTATTTCATTCCAATATCTGTCCTTTTTTATTTTTACCCCATCTATTTTTTGAACTTCAGCATCTCCTCTTTTTTGAGTGAGACTCATAAGTCCAGAAGTTAACCATAAAATAGACTTGTCATTTGCCATTGACGCAGACATGTAAAATGTAATATTTTTTTTTTCTCAGAAATAACTGCTGGGATTTATTTCAGGTAACTTCAAATGTACTGCTCTTAAACAGGTGATCTTGAGATAAAAGATTTTCTATTGCTTTGTCATATTGAGCCATATTAAGTTCCCCATGAAAAACTACAACAGCAGTTTTTTACTTGCTTAGAGCATTCAGGTAGTCATAGTAGAAGATGCAAAATACATTTATTTCTTAATAATTCCTTCTTTTAAACTTAAAGCAGTTTTAAAATAAAATGTAGTGTGGATAAGTGACAAGAGAGAAGATCGCCCCCAGCAACAGACTAGTGATTGATTGATGTGTTATATATTAGCTAAAAATAATGATGGTCCTCACATTTCTTCCTCCTACAGCACAGTTTTTAATCTTAGCTGCATTCCAACGTAGCCCTCTCTCACAGAATCATCCCAGAATGATTGAAAAATTAGGTAACGATCCTCTATTCTGTTCTTATTACTAGCAGAATGACAACTGTCCCCTGCTGAAATATATATTTCTGTTGTACAGACAATTTTTTTGCAAGAAAAGACAGTGCATGTAAAATAAGACAGAACCAAGAAGGTATTGCATTTATTTGGTAAGTAAACCTATGCAGTTTCAACTTATGTACAAAGCAACATGCTGAAGATTTAAAAAATATTATTTTTGTATTTATTTACTTATATATTTGTGCCTTGTCTGACAACATCTAAATGAAAACTTCCGTTCCAAACTTTATTTAAATCTACAATATCCAGAGAAGTAACTTTTATTTATCTGAATCTGTAGACTGTTCATATTTATTTCCCCTGTCTCTGCTTAAAGTTTGAATCCCTGGCGAGTATCTTTCTGGCACTGCAGTGAATATGCTGTGGCTGTACAGAATAACACCAGAACACCACTGACATTTTGTTGATAAGATTTGCTTTAAAATATATTCACAGACAACCTGTCTTGCAAGTATATATTACTGTAGAACCTTTATCAATTTCAGACACACTCAGCCTCTATCATGCATAAACCTCATAGAAACTTTTACCAAAAACAGTTATCCAAAAAGATAGAAAGTAAGAAGGTAAAGCATTTTATAACATTTCAGTTCCCTGTTGTGTCAAGATGGAGAATAAAAAAAAACCCCACAGTAATAAATTCTTGTTTTATTCATCTACGTTTATTTCTCTGCAAATGTCTGATGCAAATGTAGACCATTAACATGCTCTTTCTAGATAGGCTGGATCATATATCTAGGTGTTTATCTTTCCATTTATTTTTTTCTGAGAAACTACCTTCAAAAAAGCCTTTTTAGGTTTTTCTCATTTTTCTATTCTCTTCAGAGTCTGTAATTTTCTTTTCTGGGTTATGCAAAGCACACTGAAGTTAAAGTTAACCATTTTTATTTCTCAGTTCTGGAATGTCACCTATTTTTACAGAGGAGATACGTAATTGTGGACAAACATACTCATGTTAGTTTGATACTATCTGTTTGATTACATTGAGCAAGTCTATCTCATATAACTGTCATTTAAAAAAACTGTCATTTAATGCACTGAAATGAGATCTATGCAATCAAGAAGTATTCAGGTTGCTAATTAAATTGAAAGCCAACTATTGGCAGTTGTTAGATCCTCCTGTAGTGCACTTCAACCCCTGACACAGTCCCTCCAACTCTATACACACATTTGAGGATGCCTCAAAGTTACCAGATGGGAAAAAACAAAATGAGAATATGGTTTCACAGATGGCTGAATGTGGGCTAGCAGCATGCCCAGGCCACCAAGAAGGCCAATGACTTCCTGGCCTGTATCAGCAATAGTGTGGCCAGCAGGACCAGAGCAGTGATTGTCTTGTACTTGGCACAGGTGAGGCCACACCTCGAGTCCTGTGTCTGTCAAAGAAGGACTTTGAGGTGCTGGAGCGAGTCCAGAGAAGGGCAGTGAAGCTTGTGAAGAGTCTGGAGCAGAAGTCTCATGAGGAGCAGCTGAGGGAGCTGGAGTTGTTTAGCCTGGAGAAAAGGCAGCTCAGGTGGAGCCTTTTGCTCTCTGCAACTTCCTGGAAGAAGGTGTGCGCTGGCCTCTTCTCTCAGACAAAAAGTGACAGACAGCACAAGATTAAATGGCCCTAAATTAGGCTGGGGTCAGGTTAGTTTGCAATTAGGAAGAAAAGTCTTCATGGAGACCTACTGAACTTTCAAAAAATCTGTCCAGTTAAGTGGTGGCTTTATTATCCCTGGAAGATTTCAGAAGACATGTAGATGTGACACTTGGGGACATGGTTTAGCATTGGGTTTTTCAGGGCTACGTTAATGATACCAAAGGTCTTTTCCTATCTAAATGATTCCATGAAGTCTAGGTGCAGACTGTGAATCATTTCAAACTGTCCTCTGCTTTCTCTTTTGTCTAAGCAGCAAATAGGTGACTGAAAAACTCACAAACTCTGCATAAATTAGAAGTCTAGATTTTGTTGCCAAGACAAGTTGCCCTATGAGCCAGCAGAATTTCATCTAATGGTATTATTTTCTTTTGTAGTTTTCCACTTTATAATTTTCCATTTGCTTAAGAAAGAAACTATACATAATAATTTTTGGTTAAGTGATGAAATGGAGTGCTGCCTGCACAGTGGCCCTCAATGTCTTTTGTTTCAACATATAATATTTTTGTAGCACTTTTGTACATTCAGTTCAGTCACCTAGCTCTGGACTTCACAGTGCTCAAATCTTCTGTATATCTGCATTTTACTGTCTCTTCCCTTGAGCCAGGTCAAGCCCTGAAGTAATATAGCTGAGTGGATTCCTTTCTGAGCTGAGGTGAAAGTCCAAGAGGAATCATTAACTATCTTAGGGAGGAACCCCATTTTCAATTTTGTATCTGCATGTTACTTTGATGCAGTGCATTGACTTTTAGGATCAGGTCAGCTTTGGTTTGGCAATCTCTTCAGAGCATGCTGAAATCGAGTGTAGGTATTGCACAGTGTTATTGTCCCTGCACAGCTGCGGTGCTCAGAACTGGGATTGTCTCTGTCATCATAGGTGGAGTATTCCTGGAAGCCCAGGCTGCCAACACGGACAGAGATAACAGAACTGTTTGCACCAGTGCAAAAGGGTTCATGCCTTACAAGAAAGGGCTGCTGAAGGCAAGGTGCCTGTCAAGAACTGATCCTGACCTGTGCTAAATGCTGGCCTGTACTCATGGGTCATTGGTGCTGCTGAAATACCGGCTGGGGCAATTCTAATAAACTACTAATGGAGAAAGCTGAGCTCCCATGCCCCAAATTTTTTTTCTCTCCCAAGTATACATCTACCCTTAGGCCCTAGACTGCACTCCAGCATGGTCTCCTTTTACCCTTAGCCTGCTGCTGCTCCTCAGCTCCTTGCTGGGAGTGAAAAGGGACTTTATTTTTTTTTCCTCATCTTTGAGTTCAAGGTAAAGAATCATATAACATTTCAACCAACCTTTTGAGTCTTTCTATATTTTCTTTTATTTTCTCACAGGAAATATCTTCCTTTCCTGCATGTATGCACTGCAGTTTAATGCTAATAACCAAAATATCATTGCCTATTTTCAATATAAAAAAAATGATGGTCCTGAAGTCCTGCTTTCATATCTCTCAAATGTATTCCAGGTCCTTCTAAGCTATAAATTGCTTGGGTTTTGTGGATTTAATTCTTTTATTTGAACATAAAAGTTTTCTGCTTATTAAAAATATAAATGCTATGTCTACAATTACCAAAAGCTTTACTAATCATGGAAGTTTCTAAAAATGCTCCAAAGTAATTATATCTTGTAATTATAAGAAAAAAAGCTTCCAACTACTTCTTAGTGAATCACAACATTTACCAGTTTGGAGCCTGCAGCTATACGGATGAGATTAGCTGCTAATTGGAGGGAGGAAGAAAAAAAGAATGAATAGAAAATTAATTTTATATTTTAAAATAGCTTGGACTTGTATCTGATTTTCAGTGAGACTCTTTTGTGTGAGTTGCTTTTTCTTTTTCTTCTCCAGAGGATGGTAAAGGAGCTTAAATGGGGCATTATATGTACAACAAAGTGATTGAAAATTACAGATATTTTTTGAAAAGGAAAAGTGGAGAATGTTGGCTAAGGCCTGTCTGCTGCTTGCAAGGACCCTGGCATAAAAATTCCTCTTTATACATGCTGTGCCTTTGGCTGTCTCATAAAAGTGAGGCATCATGGAGACTAAGGAACATCAGAAGGAGAAGGCGTTATAAGAGTGGGGCTTCAGTCTTTCACTAGTACTAGGTCCCTTGAACTCTTTCTTCAACTCTACAAAATGTTCTCAGCTGTCTCTAAAGTTCATTTATGAGACAGAATGATCGTTTCAGGAGTAGGAGTATGTCCTTTCAGATGTTATTAACTTGCAGGTCTTGATTCAATGAAAATTTTCTTGTAATAGAGAAAATCTGTGTGACTTGTACAGGCTGCAGCTAGTACATCACAGTTATGCAGTACTTTGGGAAGCTCAGCTCAGATGCTGAAGGTAACTGAGACACAATTGTACAGCCCAAGGTAGAATGACATCTCAAACAGACTAATTAGTCTCGGTACAGGCCATGAAACTATTTTCTTTCATTCTGGTATAAGTGAAATCTTCACCGAATCAAGGTGCTGGGGCATGTGGGGGAATATCTCTATACTGATTTCTATCAAACTATATTGGTATACTAATAAAAGTGTAATTAAGGACTTCCATGCTGCTTTGTATACACAAAAATTATGGGACTCAAAATTAGAGGTTTCTTGGAAGAGTTTGTCTCCTGCTGTTATTTGTTGCTTTGTAACATTTTGCAGTGTTGACTAATTTAAGAGATTTTGTGTGTTTAGATGCTGATAGCTAGAGGTTTAATTCTTCAACCTCTCTTCCTTTCAGCAAAAGTAACGACTAATTAACATTCATCTGCCATGCTGTAAAGTTGATAGAGATGGTGGATGATATTTTAGCTGATTGTCATGCAGTGGAAATGACAAAAATAGCAATATCTGGGACTAACTGGAATTTCAAAATGGGGTTTTTTCCAAGGCTGGCAAATCTTATCTAGATCATGCCTAGGGAAAAAAGCAGTAACATATTTCACAGAAGATAAGATTATGCTGCAGGAGAGGAGATATAAACAGGTGGTCTTGGCAATTGCTAGATTTTAAATCTAAGCCTGCGCAGCTCTCAAAGACTGAGCTAGAATTTTCTTCACAAATAAAGGTAAATGCTTAAATGAATTATTGCAAGTACAAGTCATTTTCTTACCAAAGATGGTAAGAAAATAACAGCAAGGTAGGTGTTATTTTTTTTAATTGGGTTTGATGACCAAGTAATATGATTAAAGTATTAAATTTCCTTCATCCACAAACACTTCCTGGCTAGTTTTATCTAGGGAAGATATATGTTAACAATGCAGAATATTTCTTCTGGGGGTCCTGATGGAAAACAAGCTGTCCATGAGCCAGCAGTGCCCTTGTAGCCAAGAAGTCCAATGGTATTTTGGGGTGCATTAGGAAGGGTGTTGCACAGAGGCCTAAGGAAGAGATCCCACACCTCTAGTTCCCTGATGGAGACTCAGCTGCAGTGCTGGGTCCAGTTCTGGGCTTCCCAGTAAAACAAAGACATGGGGGTTCTGGAGCAGATCCAGCAAAGGGTTACAGTGATTGGAGTACTGGATCATCTCTCATATGAAGAGAGACAGAGGGCTGGGCCTGCTTAGCCTGGAGAAGGCTGAGAGGGGTCTTTATCAATTTGTACTTGTGTCTGCGGGGAGAGTGTCAAGAAGATGGATCCAGGCTCTTCTCAGGGATGCCAAGCAATAGGATAAGATGTAATGGGCAGAAACTGGAAGACAGGAAGTTCCACCTGAAGATGAGGAAGAACATCTTTACATGTGTGACTAAGCACTGGAACAGGTTGCTCAGAAAAGTGCTGGAATCTCATTCCCTAGTGATATGCAAAAGCCGTTTGGACATAATCCTTAGTGATATACTGTAGGGAACCCTGCTTAAAAAAGGAGGTTGAAGCAGATAACCTCATGTCGTCCCTTCCAATGCTAATCCTGTGATTCTGTGAATCTTTGACTAATAGAAAACACCTAGATTGAAATCTATTTGGATGACAAGCTATGAGATTTTAATGTATTTCAGAAATACAGTTTTTTTAAAACCCTACAACTTGGTAGCATATGTGTCTTTATTAAATGTATGCAGGCTGTTTGGAATTAGGCAACTGTACTGAGCATGCCCTACCTCGTCGAGTGCTTTTAGACTACTTATACCTCTTGTTATCCTTGATAATTTCAGTATAATTTGCAGTGGAACAGAACTGCATGAATTATTTGTTGCTATTAAAAATTTCTGCAGAAATGTAGTTCCCTCCTCTGAACTGTTTGTGATAGTAAGTGTTCTACATATATATTGGTCCAAAGAACAGCAGAATAAAAGGGAAAAATCAAGGTGTTTCTGCTCTTTATTTTAACATAAGATTGTCTCTTCTAAAAGTGTATGTGTGCGTGATGAATCATAGAATCATAGAATATTCTGAGCTGGAAGGGACCCACAAGGATCATCAAAGTCCAACTCCTGGCCCTGTAGAAGACCATCCCAACAATCGCACCAGGTACCTGAAAGCATTGTCCAAACGTTTCTTCAATTCTGACAGGTTTAGTGCTTTGAGTTGTAGAGAGTTCAAACATAAAGCAATCCTTGGCAGGGTAAACATTTCTGTTGTCCACCAATTTGGATATATTGCTACTTGAGTCATTTTCAGACAGCTTGACTCATCTGTATGTTAAAATGATCTTGATAGCAAATATGCTGAAATTAGAGTCTACTTTAAAAAGCACCATAAACACAACAGAACCTGTCTGACTTCTTAGTCACATAGATGAAGCCTTATAAACCTGTGAAGGACAAATATTTTTTCCCCTCTAATATAAATTCTAGTATGTCTGAAAGTTTTGCATCATTACCTTGCATCTCCCCTCTTGGCAAGGGGAAAACATTCATTTCAGGAAAAGACAGAAAATTCTGAGAGACAGAAAAGATTAAATTTAGTCACCTCATTTCCATATATCCTTTGAAACTCTCAGACCAAATATCCAAGAAATATTTGAAATACTCTTGGAATAATCTCCTAATCTTTGGTAGATCTTAGAACAAGATTTGTTCATCGTAACTACTTTCTGCAATGCTGATATTAAATTATAATTAAAGAACCAAGAAGTAGATTGTCACTTTTCAGTACACTTTTCAGGACATCATTCTATATTTCTCATTTTTTGGGAGTAAATTTCAGATTCATAGACACTGCATTGTGATCACTGTGGTGTTCCTTATATCACTGTAGCTTAGGCCTTGTTGCTTCATTTTAGATGTGATCAGAGAGGCAGGAGCATGAAGCATTATTCTGAAGCATTCCTCACATTACTAAGTTTCTATGTATTCTCCTTTATTGAATTCTGTAATATGTTTGTGTATTTTTATATATGCATATGTGTTATGACAAACTGTGTACGGAAATGCCAAGAAATATCACTAGTGTTAGCTTGTTAGCCATGACATGTTAACTTTATGTCCAAAATTATACTGACAAGTCAAGAGCTTCTCTAATTCAGGAAATGCCAGCTAGATGGCTTTGTGCCTGTTGCCTCTCTCAGTAGGAAGCCTAGAGGGATGGGGGTGAAATTAATGCCAGGGCATGTGGTATTTAAAAGCAACATAGTTATTCTATCACCCCATCAACTGACAGTGAAATCTATGAATTATTTGTAGCCTTTATGAATAGCCACTTGAAATATCTCTGGAGGTTTCTACCATAAGGCCGCCTATTACTCTTATTTAGTTTCTAAGACATCAATTAGGCTTGATAAAGCAGAAAAAATGAATGTCACATTTGGTATACTTCTGGCTGACTGCATTGATTTTTGGCTTCTGAATAGATTCAATTATATGGTGTAATTCAAGCTTGTCGTGATTGCAATTTTGTTGGATCTCCTCCTCCAATAACTTCTCCATTTTCTAATTTCCCATGAGAGATTAAAGGTCACTCTAAAACCTACATTTTAAAAATAGTTGGACATTAGATTTGTTAAAAACACTTAGTAAAACTAATGAGTTTTGTAAATGCTCTTACACACAGTTGTCAAAAATGAAATGTTAGAAAGAGCAGATCTCCAAGACACCTTCACTGCTGGAGAACATTGTGGCTTTATACAACAATCTGTCATCATTTTATAGAAATCCAGGCTTGGAATTAATGATGTTCAAGGTTTTATTCTCCTTTCATATTCTTGATGCATGGATTTGACTTTATGTATATTCTGCTGATATTCAAGATTTTTCCTTCATGACCATTTTCCACCTGCCTTACATTACAAATCATTTCAGATACTGCATATTAAAGATGAAGCAAGAAATGAAGCATAATTATTTACCTTAGGGTACTATCAGTCAATTCACTTTATGACTGTAGTGATGCTATCTTTGATATCGAAACACTGACATGATTCCATGTTTTAATGAGTAAGTTCTTGAATCTGGGGACAGCTGGTACAGTTCCTATGTCCTATCTGGCTCCACAGGCCAAGGTCTTCAAAACAGTTTTTTTTTCCTGGTTGTCAACTAAAATAGGAAAATGCTGTTTCCTGTCAAATTAATATAATGAATAGGCAGTGAAATAAGGATATATTTTCTTCTGAGAAGAAAAAAAGAATAAAGTTTCATTTATAATGGAAAACATGAATAAACAAGATTTTTTTACTTCTTTTATATTAATGTTGGTGATTGTGGTCCAGTGAGAAAAAGTATAGGCAGGGATTCAGTGATATTTTTTCTTTCCAGGGAGATCAATTGATATAATATTTTATGTTTGACAAACAATTGCTTATTCATAATTCTGTTTTATTTTTTTTCTTGTTTCCTTTCACTTTTTTAACATTTTGGGGGACAAAAAGTTGGCGAGACATTGTACTGAATGTTCTATATCTGCTTTTTATTTTCTCTTAGTTGTAAAAAGACCCCAGAAAACCGAGAGAAATAAGGAGAAGAAAAATCAGTCTCATTCCATTGGACTAACTTCTTTATTCCTTAAAATCCTTATGTCATATAAACACTTATTAAGTCAGTATACAAGCATGGCTTTGCTACATTACAGACTTCATTTTGCATTACTAGCTATATTGAAGTGTTTGAAAAACTGTGTTCAAACTAAAGAGAAAGTTGAAAAAACCGCAAATTGTTTCAGGGAAAAGAAAAAACCACAATAAAACCCAGAGGATTATAGTTGTCAACCTGGAAAATATGTTTAATGCCAATCCAATGCAAAAATTAATATTAACTTATCAACTCATTCCACATTCTCAGCTGTCTTTTGGCTGTAATCAAGTAGAAAGCCTTCCTCCAAGGCTCATCCATTGCCTCCTCATTTTTGTGTAAAGAAAGATTTTAGAGTTACCCATGACTGAAGATTTGTGCTGGGCAGGAGTGAAAAGGGGAAGCACGAAGCTTTTAAGTAGCCAGCTGGCTAGAGAGTGATAAGTTTCTCCTTTGCCAGAGAATTCCCTCCGCTGTAAGAAAATGGATCTGTAAGCTTTCTCTGAAAGTTGAACAGCTTAACCTCATCATCCGGTGAAAGACCTGGATGCCAAACCTTGTCTCTGAGAGACAGGAATAGACACAGACAAGGTGACAGCAGGAGGAAATGCTTCCACCAGAGGGGGGCTGTGCTTGTTAGGACTGTGCTTTCCAGAAAATATGTGTTTTAAGGAAGTTATGAAAACTGTGAGTGGCATGAGAAATATAAATGTGGGTGAGTTTTTTAGCATCTATTTTCAATATATTGGCAATTAAAAATAGTTGGAAAGGGTGATTTTTTATGCAATGGAATTTAATGCTGTAGGGCACAGGAGACACAACATTCACTGTCAGCCACCTACCAAAGGCAAAAAACCATAATGGATTCATAGAACTGTAGAATATATTGAGATGGGAGTAACCCATTAGAATTGTTGAGCCCAGTTCCTTCTTGGAATCTCAATGTAACTCATTACAGGGGTTCCTATGATTATATGAATGGGCTTACTACCTCCAAAATACAAGGAAGCAGTGAAAATCTCAGCTACAGTTTACTGAATATGTATATATTGCTTTTGCATGAGTTGCATAAGAAGAAATCCATAGTTAACACAATGACGCTGACCAGGTGATACTCATAAATATCTTAATTACCATATTGACTTGCTTGAGTGGCAGTACATAGGTTTTGCAAGCTGTCAGTGCATTAGGAGGACCCTAGAAAACAGCAAATCCACAGGTAAAAATGCCTTACAATCACTTTACTTGCTTGGGTAAGTCTCCCACTTTAAATCCTATAATGCCTCGCAGTAACGTCACATGATTAACTCCAGTTAATGGGGCTATTTCTTTGGAAGGTCTTTACAGCCAATTTTGAGTTAGGACAACTTCTTCTGGGTTCATTTGTAGTATGCTCCTTGGGGTTGTCCATTTGGCCACAGATCCCTCACAACAGACTGTCAAGTGTAGTGGATTATGTAACAGCAAATCACCCATGTTCTTGGGTTGTGTTGTCTGCCCTTGTTTCATTAAAATAAATCTTGATTAATAGGGCTATTTTAATGAAAAGTACTTAGGTAGCATAGAATGCATTGGCTTAAGAGGCTGAGCCTAATGAAAACCATATTAGTCTTAGCAGAGCAGCACAGGTGACACTTCAATGCAAGTATTTTGTTTCATATTATGGGTTTATGGGAAGAATCTTATGGGATTAGCTGGCAGATAAAAAAGATTAATCTTTTAATTTTAAGGTATAATAATTAATTGTTTTTACTGGAAATCAATTAATGTTATTGAATCTAACTAGTTCCTTTTCCAGGGAACTTAATATAATCCAAGAAAACATGAAAAAGGGGAAGATGTTTCCCCCTTGTACTCTTTCTTGTACTAGAACTAACCCTTCTTTTTTAATCGATCTCCAGTGGGTTTTAAAGAAAAAAAAGAATGTTTCTTCATGCAATACACAATTGAATAATGGATCTTGTTACTACAATATATTTTGGCTACTAATAATATGAATTAGAATAAATAAAAGAAGTTCAAGAGAAATAGTTTTGTCTGTTTGAGATTGTTAAACATTGTGATCCAGCTGCAATCACAAATTACAGAAATTAAAACTGTGGCAGAGGAGGGTCAGTTTATCTTTTTCCTCTTTTTTCTTACCTTCCTCCCTTAAGCATTGCTGATGGTTTCTATCATAGACAAAATAGTAGGCTAAATTAATTTTGTGGTTGGTTCAATGACAGTATTTTTAGTGTTTTATTCAAGTTTTAATCCCTTATAATCATAACACTGGACTACCACATTGTTCTACTGTCTTTCTTCCATTAACTGGCACACAGTCAGTGAAGGAATTCAAGGAGCTCTTTCAAGACTGATAGCATTGCTACTGTAGGGTGATTTTCTCTGCTCCTTATTTCCCTCTCCCTGATCCCACAGGATCCTGTAGGCTCTCCTGAACCAACTCCCTGAAGTTTAAATGGCCACATTGTCAGTTAGGTCAGCTCACAAATTTGATTAAAAAAAAATTTCGTCTTACCCTGCAGATTAATTTTCAGTAAAATTACTGAATTGATCTGCAGTACAGTGACACAAACTTCAGGGCTGATGAAAAGGGTAATGGTGGCAGAGGGTCAATCTTTTCACAAATTGTCAATCTTTGAAACGTATTCCCTTTTAAAATATATATTTACTAAATTTTTTTTTCATTGTACTTATTCTTTTAAGTCTCATCTAAGAAAGAAATGCTTCTCATACTGGAAATCTTAGTTGTGTGTGTTCTGCCTGGAGTCTTGTCTTCAGCAGATTTTACAGTTCTGTCAACAGTTTTTTAACATAAGACAGAGTTTTCATTTCCTATGACTAGATTTTTATACACAATTTCTAAATCTAGGCTCTGTCTGAAGTGCACTTCAAAGTAGTATCTTCAAGAGAATGTCTGCAATCAGCACATCTCACATGTTAGTATTCAGTTTGTGAATGTGATATGATGGTATTGTCAATAAATGATAAACTCTGTTACAGTTAATCATGTTGTTTCATCTTATTCTTTGAATATTCTCAACTTCAACATTCAGTTGTCTTTTCCTCTAATGGCTTGACAATAATCCAAAGTAATATTATAAAATACATTTTTTCCTCAGAATTTTAATGCAATTCAGTTACTATTTAGTGTAGATAGGAAAAATGAAAGTGCATTTACTTCTGCCTGAATGTTTCTCTAATATCATGTTTTCTGCCATTGCTTCAGATGGTGTACTTTTGTCCATTTGGAAAAGGATAATTATATCCCTTACTTTCAGGTTAGCAGTTCATTTCTTTTTTGACAAAATTCGGTACAACGAGTTATTCTGTCATTTTGTCACCATTCTCCTCTATGGGGTGTGTACAGGGCTGGTACTTTCAAACTCTGTGAGGTAATCTAAGGCACTTTTTCACCCTGGACCCCTATCTTGACATGCTCCCAACAGCCTGGACCACTACCTGTGAATCCTCAGTGACACACTGGTCAGGTTGCTCTCTGGGCTCTGGACACTACACAGCCACATGGAGAAACTGATTGAGCACATGAAAGATCTTGTAGGTTTAGACAGGAGACTTTTCGTACTGCAAAAGCACCTGAAGTCCAAGTAGGATGTCCTAGATGACCTCTAAGGACAATATACACATATTTGGAGTAAAATGATGTTTCCTTCTGTGTCATTCTTCCTTCTCTCACATGTCATATGCTTTCAGATCTGCTTGTGTCTCATCCTGATTTATATGAAGTATTCAGTAATTTCTGAATACTACATATGGTTGCCAGACAGAACATTTAGAGATGGAAGCAAGCAGGTGAAAGCACCTGGAATGAAGGAAAAGAGGGACAGCAATCAGAAGCGTTTTCTATGCTTATCCTCATTTTCCTTGGAATGTGTTCTGTCTTACCTTCAGGTGGTGTTTACTGGAAGAACTGGAGTTTTAATGCTCTGATTTTCTGGCAGCTGTGTGGCTACTCAGGACACATGAGAAACTGAAATGATTTGTGTATCTAGCCATAAGTAGTAGCCTGAGGCTATTCAAGAACACCGTGGATGGGAGTTGAAGTATACATGACATAATCTAATACTCTAACCACTTGCTTGTCCTTCCTTTGCACATTTGTGCTGAAATTATGTTTATTAAAAATGTTTATTATTGTCAAAGAACTGCTCAACACTTGGATCCAAGTGACATCTTTGTGGGGTAACTTGAAGTTTAAACTCCTTTTATAAATTCAGATATAAATTCATGGTTTTTAATCAACACTTCCCAAGACTGTATGAATACCAAATGTACAGACTGTGTACCTTCTTGATTGCAGTGATATTTTTAAAATTCATATAAATAATTATGTTAATTAAGTCATTCAGTGCCAGCCTCTTATTGGAAAGCCTGAACATAACTGAATAATTGCCTGTCAGGCATACATAAACCAGCTCAGTGTGATAAAATGATTTTGATATATATACGATGTCCACCTATCATTCACCACCCAGTGTGTGTGATACGTAGTTACTGTCTCCAGTAATGTAAAGTCTACCTATCCATAGAGATTTAGGAATTTAGGGCAATGCCTCTGAAATATTTGGTACAAAGAAAAACATGTCAGTTTTGTTGCACGGTGGGATATTTATAAGACATTTACCATTTATAAGACAATAACAACAAAAATATATTAATCTATTTATTCCATTATGCAGTGCCATTCTGATAATGGGATACAGATGACAAGAGACACAGATGACTGTTTTCTCCATCTGTTTATCTACCAACCTTTCCTTGGTATAAAAATATGAAGAAATTTTCATTATATTGCACCACAAGTACAAATATAAATCTGATTTATATTTACATTTATCTTAAAATATGGTATTGATTTGGCCTTTGATATATGTAAACAACACTACAAAGAATATCCACTAGTTACCCTAAGTACATTGGCAATATTTAACGTTTCTGTTACTCTTACTCTGTTCTCACCTGCTTTAGAAGTATACCCTTTATGCTGTTTCTGTTTTTGAGTGCAGAGAAACTGATAAGAAAGGAAAAACAGCAACTTGCTCTCTGTGTCAGTAGGGGTTTGTTTGGTTGAGCCTGCTGTGCATTTCTGTGAAGGGTGAATAATTCTGGTTGAGAATCAGAGTTAAGGGAGTTGTTATTTTCCACTTGCTAGCAGGTGAAAAATGTAACAGATGATTGCATCCAAAAACATAACAAGAACTCTAGAGATAGGGGTTCAAGTCACTTACTTTCACTCACTATCAGTTCTCCATTTGAATGAAAGGAGAAGCAACACTTTCCTTTCTCATAGAAATATTGTCAGTGTAAATATGATGCTACATAAAACTCACAAAGAAGGCAACGATGAGCACTGTGGCAGGGTAGGTATCAGTAAACGCAGATGGCCTGAGAGAATCTTATAAAAAAATTCTTTTCTTGTCCTGCTTTTCCTTTCTTCAGAGTATTTGAGGGAGTGTGAATAAGAGGCACTGAATTATTGAAAATATGAATCAAGTGCACCCATGACAGCAAGATTTGCTGCTGCTTAACATCCTGAAACTGCTCTCTATCCTATCCAACTTAGTGACAATCTTAAAGGCATAGTCAAGTGCTGTAGATGGGGAATGGGAAGGAACAACCTTGTTAGTACTTCCTAAACAGAGGAATCTTTGTGGGAAATGACTCCAGGTTTTGTGATTTTGCTGTGATTTTACAATTGAGACTAAATTCTATTCAGTAAGGACTGAACATTTTTACAAAATAAAGAGGTCTGCATTAAAACAGATTTTTCAGCTTGTCCTGGAAAAACCTGAGTAGCTTATTGTGTTTTAAGAAGTAAGCAAAGAGGACAATAAAAGACCTTTTGTCAATATATCACAATGCCTTCACTTAAAAGGAGTGTGAAGGAAAGGACAAAAAATATTTACAGTTGGAAATTTCTTTGTCATTTGTTTTCATAGAAAATGTCTTACACAGTGGAGGAATGTGTTCTAAAACTAACCATTTTGACAAAGATTTCTGCTCCAGACATGCAGCTGGGCATAAGCTCCCAAGAATAATTTTTTTTTAACTTCTTAATGATGTGGGGAAAGGATGAGTTAGAAAAGGATTGCCACAGAAAATCTGATAATAATATTCTAAATTAATTTTCCCCATATAGAGCTTGAGTTGTCTCTGACAATAAGAAATCTCCCCTTTTTAACTCAGCCCATGAATTTTCTATTCTTATTTGTCCCTCTGCAGAGGGGAAGTGAGTGAGCAGCTTGTGGCATTTGATTCTTGGCAAAGCATAGCACACCACAAGACTGTGTAAGCTTTCTTTGGCCCAGCACTGGTTATCAATTCACTAAATGGATAGTACAGTGAAACAAAGTCCCTGTTATGAAGGAGCTCAGACTTGATGGTAAAATGATCCCCTTGAATTTAAGTTTTGAAACCATGAAACCTATTAAAACTTCTTGCACAGCCAGAGAGGAAGACAAAGTTTGACCTGTGACTTCAACTGTATAAAAGTTTTAAAAGATTAGAGCTGTTTATGGCTTAGTAAGAAACTTGTTTAACTTGACAATTTTGTGCAGATTCACTGAAGCAGCTGCCCTTGCTGTGGGTGAAAAAGGCTAAGTGGTTTAAAGGGTCAGTCTTAATGAGGAGCTATGTATGTAGAAAACCAACTTGAGAATGGACTTTCTGCTTTATACTTGTACACTGATTAGGAAAATGGGAATCTGACCTATGGCTATAATTTTGACTGCTTTTGCAGTGCCAGCTACTAGTTCTGTAAGCATTGATCTGATGGAGTCTGATTTATTATGGATTTATGTCTCTTGGTTAATTGTGTGCTTCAGTGGAAGCTATGCCTGTGATCAGAACACCAATAAGGTTTTTGTCACAGAACTTCTGGCATCTAATTTTAGTCTTTCTCTGTAGAAATCATTTTGTGACAACTACTGAGAGCCATAAGGTCTTTCCAACATCAGCTGCCTATTTTTCACTAAGACCTTATATACTTTAAATTGTCTTTATATTTCACCTGTTCTGTCATCTCTGGCTGAAATCAGACAAGGTGTTCAGAAGTTATTAGAGAAATGCTTTTTCTTTCTCATGTACATGCACAGACTCAGAGACTGAGCTGAATAAGCTATGGCTTCTTTGGAAACTAGGCTAATAAATAGCAACAGTGAAAGATTGCCTCATTCAGTGTTTTTAGGAGTCTGTGGTGAATGTAAAGTGTACTCTCAAAGTATACAAAAGGATACATATATATAAAAACGCCTGGGCATGCATAGAACCACATTTCACTACAGATCCTCATAGCTCTTGAGGACAACCAGGAAATCTCTCACAGTTTTGGGTCAATGTGAGAAGAGAAGGAAGTGTTGAGTGTTGCTGGTGGCTTGCTCCCTCTGGCTATTGATCAGAACAGTGCAAATGTGGTCTTGAATGTCCTTGGTACTCTGAGTAAGTCTGTGAACAAGAAGGAGAAAGTGCAAGTGTGAAAGGAAGGAAGAAAGGAGGAGTGAAAATCTCAAATAACACGGAAGAGGAGGGAAAATCTGCAGAAAAAATCTGACAATTAACTATGCTGGGTGTCTACATGTATGAAAATATCCTGATATTTCTAGACCATGAGGCAGTTACAGACTCTAGAATATATATTTCAATGTTAAAGTATGCCATCTGATTTCTGTTATAGGAGGAAGTAAGAGTTTTGAATGATATAGTGAGGTTTTCAGAGGGAAATTTTGGGGTTTTTTTACAAAAAAACAATTACTCTTTGTCCATTGTTTCTAAACCTGCGGCTTCTAAAGGAAAGATACAGGAGACTAGGTACACTTGTAAGTAGAATAATCCATTGACATTTGAAGACAAAGAAAATGTGAGACATTGCTTATTGGAAGGAATTTCCTATTGAGTAATGCAAACATTGTTTTTGCCACTTCATTACTGAATTTAAGGTAGCCTCGATAAAAAAATTATCGTCATTGAAATCTTCATATCACTTGAAAGTTTGAAGCTGCATTCATCCTCTCAAACTTCTTGACCATAGCTAAGATTCTGGTGGGTTCTTCTGGTTGAGGAATAAAGATATAAGAACAGTATGATTCTCAGCTGTTTCCATAACTGCAAATATCAGAACACCTGAAAGTTGCTCTGGATCTGAACTAACTTTCTTTCTTGTCTGTATTTTCTTGCACAATTACTATTTTTATCTTTCTTCTTAAATTTAATAAACCTGAAAGATGAAGAGAAAAATATTTTCTAGTTCTGAACTTAATTAAGGGGGAATTTAAAGAGCTAGATAAGACTGTTGCACAGTTCAAGGCTCTCCATTAAAGGTATTCAATAATCTGTATTTAAGTATTTGTGAATTGACCTGTTTATACAATGCAAAAACAAAGAACAGGGCAAGAAATAAAAGAAAATACATTTGTAAAAAAACCCTGTTATTATCTGTAATTTATGATGTAAGTTGACCAGACTCAGAATGATGGGAAGTTCGCATCACTGTAGTTAATTTACTTGAAGCTTCAGTGGAGAGAAAACACCCTGACTGTGATATAATGGAATAATCATCTGCTTAATCTGGTTCCTCAGGAAAGAAAAAGTTTAAAAAAAAAATTGTAAGAGGAAAAAAACCACCAAAAAAAAAATAGCAACAAAAAAGGAAAACAAAATCAAACAAAAACTCCCAAAAGCCACGAAAACCAAACTAAACCAAACTAAACCCAAAACAATAAATGGGAAAAACAGGTCATATTTACCATGAAGCTGACTTGGTTTAACGAGTAACCATGTAGCATAATGATACTGATTTGAGTCTTATATTTTGCTCTTTATACAACATATTATGTTAGATAATGATCATTTTAGAAGAGAGATTTTTCTACCATTATTCTGATACAGAAATGTGACACAAGTAAGGCAGTGCTGCAAATTAACCAGATGTCACTAGAAAAAGTCAGTAAGAAGCATTTCAAATTAGAGTGACAAACATGGGTTAAGCATCAGAAATCATTCACACTTAAAAGCAGGAAGAAACTAACACAGGAGTTGTACCCATATGTTTTTCAACTTTGCTTTAAGATTAAAATGTTTTAAAGGAACAGTTTGTAATATAATTTTTTTCTGGCACAGATTTTTTCTTTTCAGATTCTTGACCCAGGCAGAGTTCTGTGTTCTATATCAAACTAAATGTAACATTCTACCACATATAAAGAGGCAGCAGGTGGAAGCTAATGCAAAATCTTGTTCAGAACAGATACTTATTGAACATCTGCTATTCAGAATCTGAGATTAAATAACCTTGCAATAAAGGAAATTGAATCCATGTAACTTTCAGAGCAAGCACTATGAGGGTCCTATTTTCAAATGTGTCAATGACTGCATGCTTGTTTTTCCCAAGAGAATATTTTGGAGAGACTGCAGCCTATAGGAAGAAACAAATAAACATTTTTTAACCTCAATTATAAGCAACCAGATTTTATATAACACTGTCTTGAAAAGTGAGCATCAAAGGCTTAAAAATCTCTATGATGTCATGTATTTCTGACATGAACATATGAACACAAACTTGATTGTAGTGACTTTCCAGGATTCCTACTTATAATGAAGATCTTCTGGAATCAACAAATGTCTTCATTGCTTGTGTTTAAGGTTAAAAATATCAGTAGTCCATAAAAATGACTTTTAGTATATCATAAAAGTGATTCTACAGCAGCGAGATCACGTAAATTTAGTGAAGGAAATAGTCAAAGTTGAATTTGTTCCTTTTGACATAAGTAGGAAAGACCTGACAATTAAAAAACTCTTTAATTAACACATTGTAAAATATGCAGTGTTGCTAGTTATAATATTGCAGAAAATTCACAATAAACACAGTAAGTGAATAACCCATGGCACAGATTTTTAAACTTTAAATATAGAAGCTATAATAGTAGAAAAAATTCTTTGGTATGGTACTGAAAAACCTATAGTCTAGGATCTATAAATACTCTACCTATATATTCTGCTTATACTTGGAAATGCAATGGCACTTTCTGTCCTTTTTAATGAATAATTTTCTTTCTCTAGTTTGCAATTTGGAGGCTAAAAGAGCAGATTGTCTTGCATTTCTTTTCCTGAATATACTTAGGACTCTTGTTCTGAGGAAAATTTACATCTTTTCTGGATCATCTGATGTAGGAGTTACTTTCAAAAAAAGTCAATGTCCTCAGTGTGAAAAGGTTGCTCTAGACCCAAACTGACAGATTGGGCTAGGAATGTAATTTGCTCTTAGTGCCAAGTGATTTTTATATGATTCTTTGTAGAAAAAAAAAAAAATTCTTGTCTTGGTTTTTTTTCTGGAAAGAAACTTGAATTCAACAGATCAAGTTCTCACCATTATAGACTTTTACCAATCGAGAAAAAATGCTCACTTCACACAGTTTAAACCAAATTGGGATTGAAGTGGTTTATGGATTTATCAATGACACATAATTAACTGGCAATCAGTGACCTGTGCATTCAGGATTAATATCAGCCATACAACAGATTAACCACAGCAGAAGAAACTTACAGAATGCTAATTTATAACAAGTATCTGAACTCCCTCTCTACATATTTAATAAAAAAATGGGGCCATTTCAAATTCACTGACCCCTGCCCAGGCCATGTGGCTTACACCCAGGCGCACATGGATGCACAACCCCCCACTTTCCCCTGGAAACCAGCATGCACATTCCCTGCTCACTTCTCCTTGCAGAGGGAAGATGAGGGTACTCCAGCCCTACACACCCCCATGCAAACTCCACAAGTGATTAATGAGCCCTCAGGGCTCTCCCCTACACCATTTCTGACTGGTCCACAAACTCCTTCACGGTGGAGGGCTGGTTCTGACATCCCCATGGAGAGGTTGAACTTTCTTCTAGGAAGGGGAAAAAGAATCACTGGGTGCATGTCTCTTCTCTGCTCTGTCTCCCTCCTACTAAAAGTCTTCTAGACTTTTTTCCAAGTTTACACACAACTATAGACATTAACTAATCAAAGCCTGTCTTTAAAAATGGAGAAGAAACTTCTACAGTTAATTCTCTTGAATTCAGCTAAATTTCATTTTATATAGAACTACTTCTACCATAATTTCCTTCTTCAATGCATTCATTGACCATTTAGGATATGTTTTTTTCCTACTTTCATTTAAAAATGCTTTTTTGGCAGAAATTCTATCCACCCAAAGATAGAGTTGAAAGAATAAAAAATGCTTAGATACTTAAAAAGAATAATTTTCTTTGAATAAGGTGTTTTAACTGACTCTCAAACTCAAGTTGAATATACTTTTTTATGGAGAAAAAAGGAGACAAAATTTCGGTTTATTTTATAATGACAAATAAAAAAATTGCAGAATTTTCAGCAAAATCAATGGTTTTTGTTTTCTTTTCTTGGACTGGAGTTTCAGATAGTAAAAGTGGGCTTCATATCCAGGCAGGCATCTACATTTATGTGTCTAAGTGTAGGTGTACACGTGCTAATTTTCAAGGCTCCTGATACTGTCAGCAGAGACCTAGGTAAATCAGTCTGTGGAGTCATGTGGAACACAACTCTGAAGAAGACATTTAAAGGTTAATTCAAGTGTCCCACAGAGTTATCTAGTGCTATTTTAAATGTCTTGTGGTATCTAAGAAATTCACAAGAATTTCTGGAAGTTACTTTAGGATAACATGTGCTTATTCATGTTGGTAGGTGGAGTACAGTAAATGAGTTTATCTTTCAATTAACTAAGTAAATAGGTTAGACCTTCATAAATGTAGATACATGCAGCTGGGTGTCTCAGTCAGCAGTTGATGCCCACTTTATAGTTTTTGTGGATATACATGACTCAAGCAACCTGTAGATGTAGTCTCACTAGATAGAAATGTTTGGAATCATGAAATAGGAAAGGCCTCATAGTTTCTGAAAGAGAAGTGAGATTAGAAGAATGTTTCTGCTTAGAAGTTTAAATTAATAGAAAACCAAAATGTGTAAAAATTACTTATTTGATTTATTTCAATCTGAAACGTGTTCTTAGTTTTATCAATGTTCAATGGAAATCAAAAGCATTTAATTTTCAAAGAAATATTTTGAGTAGATCCAGAAAAAAATTCTTTTGGTGTTATTTTCTTTAGTTTTTCCACTGAAACATATGCTTCATTGCTTTTACAGTTCACTGGCTCAGCAACGTATTCATTGATTTCTGTGGACACAAACTCAGATTTCTTAATGATAATGAGGATCTTTTGTGTTCATCATTCCCAGAAGATAGAATCCATGGTTTTGTTCCTTGTGTCACTCTGTTCTCTGTGGCATGTTTACAATTTTATGAAATTCTAGAAGGTTCTAAATCTGCTTACTGACTAGTTCTCAGAAGGAGAAAGTCAAAAGAGAAAACTGATACTTTGAGAAAGTCTTAAAGCTGGATTTAACATCTAGGAGTGAATTGTGTTAATAATCCTATACAATGTACACCAGGATACCACTTCAGTTTCCTGTGCAGCAATAAAAATATCTCTTTCTTTTGAATGTTATTTTTATAGATGGGTACAGAAAATGAGGAAAAATAATCCCTTAAAATAAACAAGCTTTTAAGAGATCTTGGACGTTTTACTTATTCTTTGGATTTTCTTGTGTATAGGGCAGATACTCCAGTGTTTTTTATCTCTCCTAGTCAACTGGCTGAGTTGCTTGTGCAGAAAATTCTCAGTCCTAAGTTAGAGACTGGTTTGGAAATCACCTTAGAGATAGGTTTGGGATTCTGTGTCCAGAAACAAATGCTATCAGCATTTGGTCACAATTAGTTCAGAGAAGTGCAGAGGATCACAAACAGGGAGGTTTTATCTCACCAGTTTTTCATGACACTCACAGAAACAAAGCTGTCTAGACACGTTTCCTCATTGCCTATTGGATTTTGGAGGGTATCAGAAAACCCAGTTCAGCTCTATGACTGTTTCGTATTCTGGGTGTTACAGGGCATTGAGATTTAGGGACAATTATTGTTTGGAGTCTGCCTATAAGACAAGACTTTGACAAAACCAACAATTTTCATTTCTGTCAGGAATTTGAAACAGCTGATGATCACTTATAACATAATTCAGTGTCCTAATGAAAGACAACAATTCTCACAAAGTCCTTGTTTCACACTGCTCATTGGGTTTATGAAAATATCTCTGTAAATATCCCAGATCTAATGTACCCTCTGCTTTTTTCTTCACAGAATAGCATTGGCTAAGGTTGTACAGAGCACAGTGAGTCATCTAGTCTAACCTTCTGGCTCAAGCAGGGTCATCCTAGAGGACACGGGACCGGGCTGTGTCCAGAAAGTTGTTTACACCTCCAGCAAGGGAAAATCCACAGCCTCTTTGGGCATTCTTTTCCAGTGCTCTGTCACTTGTATAGTAAAAATGTTCTTCCTCACATTCAGGGGAAAATTCCTGTGCATCAGTTTCTGCCTGTTGCCTGTTATTGCTTGGCACCACCAAGAAAAGCCTAGCTCCATCCTTTTGACATCCTCCCTTCAGATACATGATGCTCCTCTATGGTTTATGGTCATAGTTGGCCAACTCTTGAATAATATGGAGCAGAACATAACTCTCTTAAAGAGAATATATATAGGTGGATAGCCAGATAACAGATAATAATAAATGATAAAGGAAGGATAAAGTACTCCTTACTGAAGAAAGTCAGGTCCAGCATTTAAACTCTTCTCAATTTTTGTTTTTACCATTCTGAACATCCTCTGATACATGTTCTATATATATGGGGACTATATAGGCAGCCCTTGTCCTCCACAGGGGGAGACATTCTACCACAACTATTTTACTTTCTTCCCTGACTTCTAGCCATTGATACACTGAGTAAAATACTCAGAAACAACTCTGTTGAAAAGAGAAGGAATGCCACATCGCCGTCTGTCCATATTAATAATTGTTTTGCACATGAGAAAATCACTGCTGAATTTGAATAATTATGGGCAAACATCAACAGAGAGGTGGACATTTTAAATCTTCAGCACTAATTTCCTGTTTTGTTTTGTTCTTCATAGGTTTCTTTTAATTTTGCCTTTGAAAACATGTACATTTACAGAGAGATTTCTCAGATATGTAAAATAAGAAAGAATAAATTAATTTGAGAAAGAATAAATTACTAAACATGTAAACAAGATATGAATTTTTTTGTCTCACATCAGAGTACTTTTCCTTTTGAGTTCTATTAATTTGCTGCTGTTTTCTTGTTAAGGTGTTAAGGACATTTCATGAGACACAACTATGATCTATGTAAGGGGTTATGCAGCTGTGAGCCTGCATCCAATGTGTGCTGCATAAACAAATACTTTGCAAGATGATATTATTTTTGTAAAACTTTTTCTTAAGACCCTTGGAGGTGCTAAACTCTGCTGATGGATTAAAAATACAAACCAATTTAAGAGTAAATTTCTACACTTCCCTATGCCATGTGGCTTCCTTTGAGTTAGAAGAGTGATGTTCTTCTCTAGTGATCAGTACAAATTCCAATTTACCCATTAAATTTCCATTTCTCTTTCATGGTGGGCATCAAATAACCTTTTCTTTAGCTATAACCTTTAATAATTTCCAGATCTGTAGTAATGACATGAAGGTTCTATATCTTATTACCAGTGTAGTCTCATCTGCCTACCCAATCAGTTTTGCCCTTTGTGTCTTTCAAACTCTTTAGCATATACAACTGCATGTGACACTTCCAGGAACTGACTAATTACTTTTTCCAGAAGCATAATAATTTCTGTACTACTTTTAAAAGACTCTTCTCAAATTGCTTTTTAAAATGGTGAAAAAAATACTATTTGATTCCTTAACTTGATTTATCACAACTTTCATAAAATATTACATTAACAGAAAATGTTAAGCACACAACTGACTTAATTGGAGAATAATATATGTCAGAAATAGTAATGATACAATAGCAGCTGAATTGGGGTGCATGTGGATTTATAGAACAGATCTCAATAAAAGAAATCAATAAAAGAAGAGACAATACACACAAGTAAGAAAATGCAAATTCTAATAAGTAAAATATGTGAAAGCTTGAAATGAACTCTGTTCACCTCAGAACAACAATTCACAGGCAAATGGTTACCACTTTAAATATTCTGATGGTTCCAAGCCATTAATCTGCCAACCGATCCTCTCAGTCTGTCCCTCACTTTCTAAACCAACATTTAAACTAGCCATTGCTTACTTTCATGATGAAAGTCTATGTTTATTATCCTTGCCTTACTACTTTGGAAAATAATTATATTATTATCATAGTTCTTTATATATAAAATTCCCCAGCAGAACTTTTTTTGCCAAAATGTATAGACTATTTTAAACTTGAACATTATCAATGTTTATCTTTGCACTTCAGAGCCACTGCTTTCTGTAGCTGTAATCCTTTTTTTACATAAAAATGTGAATCAGAACCAAGTTTTTAAGGATTCTGTTACATATGAGCATTAATACTTGGTTGAATAACAACAGAATAAAAAGTGAAGTTTCTTCATTTTTGACCTCCCTCATCAACTCAGAAAACTATTATTCTTTGAATTCCAAGCAATGTTCTATCTATATTTTCTTATGTGAAGTACTTTGAGCTTTGGATTTTTCCCCCCTATTTCTTTCAAATAACCTGGATTTTCTCTGTCTAGTTCCTGAGTTGGTTCAGCTGTTTTAATAATTGTCTCAGACTCGACTTTAGTTACACTTTATCAACTAAGAGCCATTGTTTGTGAGCAAGCTGATAGATTTTGCAATGGTCTTGAAGACCTTCATGCAGTACAAAGAGAATATATATTAGAAAGTGTCAACAGCAAATAATGGAAACTAAAGACAATAACATAAACAGAGAAACTGAAGTAACAGCCTTGAAAATTATACTAAGTTTCTCCCTATGTCAGTATTCTGGACTACTCTGACAAGTTAGTGAATCTGATTCCATGGATTCAGAGAATAGAATTTGTGGAAAATATTGTGAGTTTCATTTTGGAGGAGTTATCCTACAAAGGAGGAAAAAAGAAACAGAAAAATTTTTTATACTGGAAAATACTAAGTAAGCATCAATAAAATTTTCAAGATTTTGGTTCACTATGGGTTTTTTTTCTATTTGTTTTGTGTGGATTTTTTATTTTGTTGTGCGTGGGTTTTATGTTTATGTTGTGGTTTTTTTGGATTTCTTTTTGTTTTATTTTTGAGATAAAAACAGTCCATTAATCTGTTTAGACCTTTCTATATGTGTTTCTTATTATACAATCCATATAATTCTTGAACTAATTTCCAGTTTCAAATGTCCACGTTACAGATCATTATATATTCTGCTTTTCTTGTGAGCAGATGATTTTTTCTCTTAGCAACAATTTTGTATACAGGTGACATGCAGGGCACTCTAGCTAATTTCAGCTAATCATGATGTATGTATGAGCTGAAAATCTGAGAAAAAGTCACCTGCACTATTACTCTTGGCTAATTCACTTAGGTATTTGATAATATTTACATAAATTCAGCCTTCTTTCCTAAAGTTTACTACGTTGCTCATCTTGGACAGTTTTCCAGTGAAGGTAGATTTTGTGGAAAGCTGGCAGAGTAAAAAACACCTGTTTTTCTATTTTTGGCCTGTTTGCCTTGATTTTATATGCCGGAACAATGAATAAATGAAAGCTGTTCATTGTCACCAGGGACCACCTCTCTGTCCATGAAAAAGGAATTCTGGAATCAGACCACCTTTGTTTTGTTTATGAAGAGAAGGAGAAAACATCTGTTGGTTGCTCGCTGTCTAGAGAAGGATAATCTAACTGGAGTTGACAAGTCTCCAAAGAGAAAATTGAAATTTTAGATCAGGGTTAGGCAATATTGAAGCCCACCACCAGGGGGAATTGGTTGAACTTTTTAAAATTCAGCTTTGGGTTTTATATTTTACTTTGTTATGCCCATAACATGAGGATGAGATGCTTATTTTCAGGGGTCAAGTTCTGGTACCCTTCTTCCCCTCTGTATAATATAAAGCAAAAGGCCAAAATGTTGGATATGTGATTTCTACTAGCCTTTGATACCAGGCTTAAAATTCTGACTTCAAGTTTTTAATTAAAAAACCTACCTTTGACTCACAGAAAATGTGAGTCAGATTGTAGGCTGTATGGGAGAACGGTAGCTGGAGTTACAATTTAAGTTTGAGATGGGAATAAATACCCTAATGTGAGCATAGATCAAGACATTCTCCTTTAGTGGAAGTCCCAGCAAAATATGAAACACTGAGAAAGAATAATGCCTTCTACTTTCTAAATTGTTAGGCATTCCATGAGGCGCATTCCATGTCTGCAAGGTGTTTCTTAGCCTCTTTAAGGGGAAGTGCTGAAAATGGTGGGGAGGTGCAAAATCTTTTATGCATTGATGTGGAGGAACTAGATAAAGTAGGAAATATTGTTGACCTTTGTGACAAAGCCTCTCTGGTCTAAACTTTACTCCAGTTTACACCAGTTATCAAGACACAGCTTGAAATACTTTCAGGAATACTCAGGAAGAGAAAACCCTAGGGAAAAACAGTTTCTCTCATTTAACTTTTTTTGCCATTTTCAGTTTGAAGTTTAATTTTGTCACCATCCCTTAGGAGAATATTCTCTGGAGAAACACGAGAGATTCAAGCTCCACGGGGTATTTAGGATTAAATCATAAATTCTGACTGGCTGATGTACTAAATTTTACTCCTGAGCTTTTTTCTTCTTTATGTTATTTTAGTAAAGTTTTTAACAAATCCCTCACAGAAAAGAATGTTTTCTTCTGGTTTTCTCCAACAAATTTTGCTGTGTGCCTGTGGTCATTTAACATTAGCTGAAGTCAAACTCCAAATAAGCAAATCCTCTTCCCTCTACCCCTTCTGGTAAAAGAGGGACAAAATTAGAGCCTATGAGTAGAGGTAATGATTTCCTGGAAGCAAAAAGCAGTGGTATAAGAAATGTATAATCACAGCAACAATATTAATAACAAAAGTATAGTAAAAGGGAAGGTGTTTTACCCACAAAAAGGTGTTCACCACCTCTACTTAGGGGACGCTGTGACAATGAGGTGAGTGGTATGGAATAGTGGCTTAGCCGTGTCCATATGGTGCTAAAATCCATCCCCTCTGGGCAACAGGACAGTGCCTTTCCCTGATTGTAACATCAATAACTTCTTATAATAAGGAACCCACAATGTTACTTTAATTTCAAGGTGAAAAGTCTCTGTGATGTACTCATGTAAGTCAGATTTGCTACATGCTAATGTAGCAAATGAAAACTTAAACTGAACAATATAGGATGAAAAATGTAGGGTCATACTGACAATTTCTTGATTGCAAATTAAAATGACAAAACAATTTTTTGTATTGGTGTGTCTTAGGGGGACTTTATGGTCTGCTATCCCCTGCCATCTACTTTACACCAGATATAAGTCCTGTGCCTTTAAGCCTTTATTCAAAGCCTTTTTTTTTTT
>VZTB01018372.1:56701-86090 GCA_013397245.1 Thryothorus ludovicianus
TTTTTTTTTTTTTTTTTTTTACTGTTTAGGTAACATTATCAAAGAATTTGGAAGAAAACTAAATTAAAATAATTTTCAAAGAATGAATAGAAATAAACATCATGAATTAGTTTATTCTATATTCTGAGAAATTGAAAAAAAAAAGCTTATTGCATTAATTCAACACTCAGTTGTTATTAATATTTTGGGCAAAATTTCAACTGAGGCTTTTTATACACACTAAACCCAAAAACATATGTTGACAATGGATGCTAGCATTAATGACTCTGTCAACTTCCTGGACACTTCTGTTCTTTTCCAGGGCTGAGTATGATGTTTCTGTGACTGATGTCATATTTGATGCCCTAGTGACAGGAAGAAAGTATAGAAAACTAATGTCATAAACTTCAAAGATATATTCTGTGTCTTAGGGAAATTGTCATTGTCTGTCAAAAATGATAATTTAGTTTTGACAAGCTGTTCATAGTTTATTCCATGGGACAAATTGACAGTGAAAGATATATTTTATTTTCTAATAATACTGTTGGGTTTGGATTACTTTTGTTGTTATTACTGTTTTTGTTTTTACAGAAATTAATACTTTTTATGACCAGATTTCAAAATATTCAAAAGGACATCTCTGCTGATATCTTCCAAATAATTTTACTATTGGAAAATTTAGGCTGGAATATATTTTTTAGGAGTTATGTAAGCTAAAGTTTTTTTTTCAAAGCAGAGATAGAGCTGGATCAGGTTGCTAAGTAAGTTTTGAAATTCTTGAAGGATGAAGGTTCCACAACTGCTCTGGAATCCACAGCCAGATCTCACGTTTCAGCACACTGGGTATGACTTGGTTTATAATCTTCCTTCTTCAGGCATGAATAGGTTAATTTTTTTTTTTTTTTTTTTCTTTTAACCTTACATTAGTCAGCTTTCTTATTTTTTTTTTTTCTGTGTGCTTTCCAGATCAGATAATTTACCTGCTTTCTTATTGGGTCTTAACCAGTCAAGACCAACCTGTGAGACACAGGAACAGTGCACAGCAAAATTAATATTACCAAAGGTATTTGCATTTCAAATTTGGAGATAGTAAGGTCTGCAGAATGCCAAGAGAAACAATAATACTGTAAATGAACTCTTTTTTGTTACAAACTTTGAAAAATATTCTATTTTTGGACTTTTTAAAATATCCTGAAAAAATCTTAATAAAAAGCTGAGGAGATTTAAGACTACTTACTTGTCAACTTGTATAGGAGAATAAAAAAATAGCACAATGCAAATAAAACAGCAAAGCACCATCTGTATAAATTACTAGAGGAAAGAAATGGTAATATGAAAAGACATTGGGATTTAAAAGGACCGTTTTTAGTCCACTCAGTTATTTTGGAAGTAGCTGATTTTTTTTTTTATTTCCTGGAGATTTTTTTAGAATCATAGAATATACTGAGTTGGTATCAGAATCAGGATCATTGGGTCCAACTCCTGGCTGTATGCAGGACTCTGCAAAAATCTCACCATGCTCCTGAGAGTTGTCCAAACATTTCTTGAACTCTGACTTGGTTCTGTGACCACTTCCTTGGGGAGCTGTTCCACTGCCCAACCACCCTCTGGATGAAAAATTTCCTGATATCCCACCAGAGGTGGGGCTGTCCCAGCGCAGAGCGGGACAATCCCCTCCCCTGCCTGGCTGGCGATGCTGTGCCTTATAAACTCCAGGACATGACTGGCTCTCTTGGCTGCCAGGATACTGCTGACTCATGTCCTAGATACTGAATCCAGCATTTGCCCTTGTTAAATCTCATATACTTGGCAATTTCCCATCTCTCTAATTCATCAAGGTCTCTCTTCATGGTGTCTCTGCCCTCCAAAATTGTTGTTGGAACAAATGTAGTATTTCTTTGAGTCCTGTGTCCAAGCCATTAATGAAATTATAGAAGAGAACTGGGCCAAGGATGGAGCCCTATAGAACCCCACTAGTGACCAGATGCCAGCTTGATGTCACCCCATTCACTACAACATTTTATGCCCAACCTGTGAGCCAGTTGCTCCCCCACTGTGTAACGTGGTTCGTCATCTGTTTGGGTTTGTTTCAGGCATTAATGTCTGAGCTGATTCAGAGTAGATTCAAGTTCACTTTTGGGAGACTAAAAATTACAATTTGCAAATGAGTCGTGATTGCCTGGAGTGTGAGTATTTGGATGTATGTGAGAGAGAAAGTATATGCATAGTTCTGTGCAATGACAGACACAGCTACGAGGAGCATCATAATCCTAGTAGCTGGAACAATTGGTTGTCATGGATTTCCTGCTGTGAAAGAGAGACTGGATATCTTTTCAACACTGTGCTATGCTGACATCTCAGACAGTACTTGAAAACAACACTACAAACATTTCTAATACTCTGGTGAAAATATATGAGACTTCAGGAAGCTTAGAGACCTTGCTATCATTACCGATTTTATGTGAAAGGCACAGAGTTCTTTTCCTTGCTTTCTTGTTTCTTTACCAGAAGCTGTAATGACATTTTCTGTAATTAAGCTTTTGCAGCATGTGATTTGAATATTCATATTTATAAGCATTCTTCCCCTTCATAAAAATATCCTATCACCTAAAAAATGAAAACATCTTCAGATATCACACTCTCACATTCTCAAACCTTATAGACTAACAACTCTGCTCTGGACAGAAAGCTATTGTTTACTGTGAGTATGTCATTACTGTGGGGATACAAGTCCAGGGGAAAAATTGTCATGATTATACAGTTATCACGTTAATTTAAAAAAAAGGTACTTTTACTCAGTAATCTCTTCTTGTAATAATTGCTTTTATCAATGAAGTATTAAATATAGAAAAGGAATGACTGACAAGATTTTGGTCATATATGAGTACCCTGAGATACTGCAAATCATAGAATCAAAATATTCTTCAATAATTATTGCCACCTACAAGACACAGAGGAAGAACCAGGAGTGGACAGAGACATCCCCAATAATATGGTAGCCCATTTTTGTTTATAAAGACATATAAATATCTAAAAGGAAAGGGGCAAGTCTGTGATAAATAATGTCTTCAGGCACAGAGTAGGTGGTGAGTTCAGGAGGGGGACTGAAAGGGGGACTGAATCAATGTACTTTTCCAGCAATTGCTTGAAAGTTTAGCAGTTCATGTACTGACCCAAATGCAGAACAGCACCTTAAGGTAACACCCAAACAATTGCCACTAAACTTAGCTTAGTTTTCTGCTATCAAAGATACTTGAGGTTTCAAGAATATTATAGCTCTTACTATTCTTGGAACATGATGAATGTTGGGGAAAAGTATATTTTATCAAAAATACTTTAAAGGTGGATTTATGAAGCCAATATTACACAGGCATTATGACCAAGTCTGAAGTAAGTCTTAATTAACGAAAAGGAGCAAAGTAATTGTGAACATGCACAGTAACTATGATAACAAGGTATAGTAGTTTTTCAAGCAATCACTGCAAATAAGGGTGACAGTTTTTGTTTAGGACACACACATACATCATCTCTATCCATAGTACTGAAATCAACATGCCCAGAAAATGAGAAAGAGAATGGACCATCATTAGTAAGAAACTTCCTTAGATTTGATAGTACAGCATACAAAAATGGCCTGATGGCAATGGTCACTCTAGTCACAACTTGAACGGGGATAGGAAAGCTATTTGGTCTAGACTGAAACCCATCCATGGACAATTCTTGCAGTTTTACAGTAGAGAGAGCTGTTTCTCAGGACCCAGGGTTTCACTCCACCACTGTTATGCTTACCAATATTTTTGTAGCCACAAGCATTTTTTCAGATGGTGTAACTTCTTTTTTCCCCACAGCAGCTTAGCAGATGGTATATTACAAGAAGACAGCTCCCCAGTGTCTGCTTTGCTTTAAATCATCCATTTGCATTGAATTTATTGAGTCTGAAGACATTCAGTATTGTAATACTTTTTAGACAGAGTTCCAACTTTTCCATTCATTTATTTCTAACAATTCTTTCTTTCACTTTCCCCTCCTCTTGAAACTGATAGCGTCTTCAAAGGTACATTGGATTTATCTGGAATGCTTTCTGGTCAGTCTGTAGCCTCTAGGATGATGCTGGTCTTACACAAAAACGATATAATCTACCTAATTTTATTTACAATACCCAATTGAAGCATATGGAAAAGATGTGCCCAACTCGGGGGGAAACACTCACTCAGAGAGATGAGACAAATACAGGCATTCAGTTATGCACTGGCCATGCCAAAAAGTCCTCTCAGGGTGGTATCATTCGGGCACTATTGCACAGCTGCCATAGTTTGTGCAGCATGACTTGGCCTGCAGGAAGCCTTTGGTTTTGCCCTACCACATCTTCTGGGGCTCAAACCACACCCCTGCTGAAAGCCTCTGGGGGTGCAAAGCCATGTCCTCCTTGGAAACTGCCATACTGGGACCCCAACATGGCACAGAGTGACATGGTGGGCTAGGTGAGCCTACATTTTTCTTGACTGGTATATTCAAAACGTATTTCTGCTGCTCTTTGCTGACTTATTTCAGTCTTGTCCAATTTTTACTTAGATACTTGGTAAGCTACCAAAATTTACCTCAGGCTGAACAGCAGCACTAGGAGATACTATCTGCTAATGTCTACAAAACCTGTTTGGCTTTCTTTATAGTTTACAGGGAAAAGTGGATAATTTTTCTGCCATTCTTAATTGCACATTAAAATGAAATTGGTATTATAGTAAAAGTGTGTGTTAGACCCTTATTATATAAAAAAATATCTTTTGAAAACAGGTCAATCACAGGTGTCTGTGCTCCAGGTGTCTACATGGGATGAGGATATCCCTAAAGAGCCTCTTCTGAAGTCACAACATTTGGTGAGTGATACATTAGAATATACAATATATCAAGAAATTATCTGAGAATCATTCATTGCTTGTTACTCTGAGATACTCTCCTTCTGAAATCTATATTCAGGAAGTCCATATAATTGATTTTTCCTACTACCTTTTTCTACCTTTTCTCCTTTAGCTCTCTCAAAATTAAAGCTGAAAGATTCACGTTTGTGCAAAGATTATGGATATTAGGAAATAGTGCCCTATGCAGCTGGATACTTAGAATGTGAATTTATACTTTTGATTTCTCTTGTGTCAGGCTTTATTCCACAAGAGCAAAAGAAAACAGAGGAGAAAGGAGTAAGACTATGACTTTCACATGTTCAGCTTTATAGCTAAAGAGAAAAGAAAGAAAAGGGAAGGGTCAATATGTTTATTTATTTATTATTGTTTGTTTATTATTAAAACACATTTTTATTATTTTTGTTTCCTGTAGTTGCAATACAAGATAAAAGCCACAGAAGACTCTGGATTTAGTTCTTGTATTTGGAGAGAAATAGCTTCCCTCTGTGGATTAATTTACTTGAATGATAATATGTAGAAGCTCAATTTTCATGAAGTTGGGGTTTTTGCATTTTCTGTGTGTTTTAATGCTCAGCTCTTGTTCTACATCATTAAAATAAATAGAAAACAAAGCAGAAAATTCAATTTGGAGTTTGTATCACATTTTAAAACAAATGACTGAGTTTGTCCTTGCATTAGAATTAATTAAGCGTGTCTCTATTTTTGTGAAGCATGTTCAGGGGAATGGTAAGATCTAGACATTTCAAATGAAAACAGTTCATAACAAGATCAATAGCATGACTTTCTAATTAAGAAATTCTTGCTATTATTCAAGTACTCACTATAATCAGTTTAACTCATTTACCAGCAGGGGGCTCGTGATTAAAAATTTGGAGGATTTGAAATGAAAAAGCAAACAGTTATCTCCTTGTTACAAAAACATATTGCTAAGTTGCCTGACATTTTAATACAGAAGACTATCAAAAGACATCCAGCAACACTGCTGTTACACCAAAGGCTGCTAAAATGAATTGCTAGATCTCCCTCTAGGAGCCTCACTGATTACAGATATTAGATGAATTTAAGCTTAAATATAGGCTCAACAGATTTAACATGTAACAGATAAAACAGCATGAGAGATACTACAAGCACCAGGCTGTTTATAGACCATCACTGTAGGTACATTACTCATATGGTGTTGATTCTCTAGCACCCACTGCCTAAGGTTTCACAGGGCATGGGCCATTTTCCAGTTAACTGCAAAACCAGAAGGTGTTCAGCTACTACAGGATAAAAAATTCTAGGATGATGGTAAAATTTGTATGACATTGTTAGGGGAAAGAGCTGTTTCTCGATTTTTTAGTACAGATGAGTCTTTTTCATGGACTGTGAATGGAAAGCTTCCAAACTCTTTGGATCTGCCTTGGTAAAACATAATTTAGTGCTGCTATGCTGGCAACCTAGTAATTAGCATCACACACAGAGTGAGCCTATTTGTCTCCCTGTGATAAATATAGTGTACATAAACAGAGGATACTCACATGAACATAAATATATGTTGACAGCCCTATAATAAAGATGAATTACATTTAGCAAGTCCAGCAGCATGCTAAGTTTTCTGATTAACTTACAAGTACTGATATATAATGTAAATTGGTAAGCATTTTTGATTAAAATGAAAATGTAAGAAGATATATGGGAGAAAGTTAAGAAGCATAACAATAGTTTTATTTCAAGTATTTATTAAGATGAAAGGGAAATTTCAGTGTATTTCTATGTATTCTGAATTTGTGACAGGCTATCATGTTCAAATAATTTGTTTGGTTTAGGACTGGGCCAAGGGTGAACTCAGACTCAGATAATATTGTCTTCTAGCAATTGTCTGTGCATGTGAGGAGTGGAAAACATTTGTGGATATAAAAATATAATTATTTAAATATGTTTTTGAATTTTGGAAAATTTCCGATGGCTATTTAATAAAAAGTAAAGATAATAAAAGTGAATTTAGAAACCATAATGGGTCATGGAAATATTTTATACACTATATAGTATGGCAGCAGACAGAAACCTCAAGCAAGATGTAGAATCCATCTTTACAGAATTAATCTCTTTTCCTCCCTCAATAGAGAAGTTTTTCTGCCATAGCCAAAGTGTATTTCCAACAGCATACATTTTAAGGCAAACCTAAGTCTTTGCTGTTTATACTGTTGTTCTCTACATTAAATATTTAAGTTTTCTTTAAAACATCAAGGAAAAACTTAGGTCTGTAGTTCAGTTGTCTAGATCCATACCTATGTTTCAAACTTTACTACAATATCTATTAAATATTTAGTAAAGGTAGAGCAGAGTCCCTACAAGAGACTGACAGCATCCTTTCTCAAAGAACTTTATAGGATTGTAGAGTATTCTCACTGTATATCTTGGCTGTGATCCCTGAAGAAAAGCAAAGGAATTTTGTCATGGACCTTGGGAAAGTCACTAGGTTATAGGGCAAGGAAACAGTCAGAGACTGTGCTATGGGATTTCACCTCCCCTCTTGTGAGTTTTACCTCAGATCTGGAGTGGCTTTTCATACAAATCTTTCCTAAACAGAACATTCCAAAATGGGAAAACAACTCGTTCATACCCATATATCCTGCTTTAGGAGGAGTTTCCATTAGAAGGTCATTTTTTTCCACAAATAATTATAGATTAAACATACAGAAAAAAACATCACATCATTAAACAAGACTCCTGTATCGCATTTCCAGATTTAAGTATTTAATTAGTTTGTCTTGATATGAAAAGCAAAAAAATTTTGCTTGGCACAATTCTTCCCAGACCAAAGAACAGTATCAGTTTTAACATTTTTTTACCTTACAAAATAAATAAATAAATAAAACAATTCTATTTCTTCTGACAATTATTTCAATTGGTACCCCTTAAAGTGAGTTAGAAAGAACAATAAGAATGCAATTTAAAAAAATAGGAACTTTGACATCCATTTTAGTGCCATTATAAAATGAAATTAATATATTTCAAAGTCTCTAAAAATAGTAGTATAATGAAAGTATGAAGGACTGAAGTTCCTCTTTGGACAATAGTCCAACAGTCCAGCTATAAAGACTCCCATGGGTCAGATTTGGGTTTTTTTCACAGCCAGAATAGAAACTTAAATTCTTTTATCACCCAAGGATGATTTGTATGTGCAGCAATCCATGCTGCCTATGGTGGAAATGGCATTCAAAAACTTCATATCACATAGAAAGTTAAGAGTTCAGGGTTTCCACAAAGAAATTGATTTGAAAAGGAAGAAAAAATGTAAGAATACTCTATACTACTTACCATCAAGGGTAATGTTTTCCTTTCTTTTAAATTTTAGTTTCTTTGATATTTTTTAGCTACTGTAATCACACTATGTCTTAGTACTTCTTTGTTAAGCCATAGAAACAGATGTCTTGAAGCTTCTCAATTGCATTTTGTCTTTTCTATTTTTTTAGTCTTGTTTTCCTTTGTACATTTGTGTTTCAATCTGTCAATAGCCAGATTTAGGTGTATACACACAACTGCCACTCTGAGTTAAAAAAAGTAGGCTTCCATATTTTAAAAGCACAAATAAAATTATTTTCTATTGTCACTCACAGTTAGACTATTTTTATCAAACCTAGCTATTTTCTATTACAGCCATAATGTAATGGATGCTATAATTGAATGTTAACTTTAGCAGTTCCTACATATTTTCAGAATCATTCTGTTCCATTGTTTTCTTCCTCAGATATGCAGTTGGCTGTATCAACACATATTTTGTGCAAGTATGTTTATTAAGTAGTCTGTATTTCTAGAAATAACTGCCTTATTGAATATTTTTCCTCATTTTCTTTATGCCTTCCCTTCAGATTCTTATGTACACTGATCATGTCCCCTCAAGCCTTCACTTCTCCAGTGAAGTCCCAGCTGAACAGTCCCAGTTACCTCAGCCTTTTCTCATAGAAGAGTGCTCTAGTCTTCATTTTTGTGACGTATCTTTAGCAGAAGAAAAGATGTGGCGTTGGAATCTGAAATTTCTTGCTCAAGATCCTTCGTTGTCTTAGTAGCTCTTTTCTGGACTCTCCCCAGTATGTCCATGCACCTCTTGTATTGATGAGCTCCAAACTGGACAAGAGTACTCAAGGTATGGCCTCTGCTGGATGGAGAATCCTGCTGGCAACATTTCTAAAGCTGACTAGGAGACTTTTATGCCACAAGGGCAGGTTTGGAGTTCATGTTCCACTTTCTCTCTATCGGGACATCCAGGTCATCTTCTGAAAAGCAGCCTTCCTGATGGCCATGAAGATGTCCAGCGTCTAGTATCTAAGGGGTCCTGGGGTTATTCCTCCCCAGGTGCAGGACCCTGCCTTTCTTGAATTTCAAAAGGTTCTTTGTCCAGTCCTCCAGCCTATTAAGATCCCATTCTGAAGGTCTGCACATTCCTCTGGGGATCAGCACTCCACCATCTTGTGTCATCATCAGACTTACCAAGGAGGAACCTGGCCCTTCATCCAAGTCATTGAAGAGTAAGAAAAACAGGAGAAGGAGCAGGAGCAACGCTTGGAGGGCACCAATAGGTACAATCCTCCAGCTAGACACAGGGACACTGAGCACAACCTTCAAAGACCTGCTGTTTTATCCAGTTCGCAATTCACCTCACCATCCACTCATCCAGCCTGTGTTTCCTGAGCTTGCCCAGGAGGATAACATGAGGAAAAAGTGTCAAAAACCTTGCTGGAGTCCACACAGTGAACAATATCTATTGCTACCTCCTCATCTGTCTCTAGGAACTTGTCCCATAATAGAAGGCAATCAGGTGGATTATGATTTCCCTTTGGTGAATCAGTTTTGGCTTCCTGATGGCTGCCTTGTCTTACACTAGAGATGACTTCAGGATAAGCTGTTCTATTGTCTTTCCAGGGATTGAGTGGGCTGTAGTTTTTGAAGACTAGAGTGATATTTACTTTCTCCCAGACCTCAGGTACCTCTCCTAACTGCCATGATCTTTCAAAGATGTTTGTCATTTTACTATGACATCATGTACATGTCATAGTCTATCCGTTTTATCAAACATATTACACTCACACAGCTCGTTTTATCTGCCAGATCTGTTCTTGCAGTCCCCAAATTGCATGTCTGCTTAATAGGACATTCTCCATTAAACCTTGCCCCATTCTGGAAATAAATATTGTACTACATCTTTCAGATTTTGTGTTGGAGTTGAGAATTTCAGTCTTCAAGGAAGGAAAACATGATATTCTACCTTCTGCATATAACCTACACATCAATAAGCCAGCACAGGTTTGGGATTTTAAGCAGTGAATACTCAGAATAAACAGTCTACTGCCTAGTAATTATTCATGTAAACAGAATAATAGGAAAGATTCATGATGAATTATTCAGCCAACTCTCTTGGATGAGAGTGTGTGTAATCATTTATTCAAATCTTTATAGTATATTGAACAAGTAAAATGCTGTATTTACTTGGTCTAAAAGATGATAGCATGCTAGAAGTGTAAAATATTTCAAATTAATGAATGTATGAAAATAATCAGAGTGTTTTGAGACACAAAGAAGTGACAGAATAGTGAGAATTTGTGGACATATAAAGTCAATTATTATAAATAATATTTTATGATATGATTCAAGATTAGTGAGTTAGTTAAGTTTGGTGAAATGATATCAGAAAACAAGTAATGACATTTTTTATTTGAAGATTCAAATGTACCAAATATGTAGTCTGAACAGTTTAACTGCAGTTGGAGAAACAAGATATTTATCATCATCTTCCTAAACACTGTGTCAAAGTATGTACACCAGAGTGTTTCTGTAAATTTTGAAGTGTAGTGTATTGCACAAGAAAAAAACTAATAAGTTCAAGCTCTCATTAAAAAATATATTTATAAATAAAGATTTCCTTGCTTGTTCTGTTCCAAAAAGACCAAATGTGTGCTACCAGATGAAGAAATTAAGTATATTTTATCAGGGAGAATTTTTGATTTCTGTGCTGAATGAAAGCAAACAATCCACCACCAGAAATATCCTCCCTTAATCCATAAATCAAATAATTGAAACTACAAAGCAAATCAGCCATTTCTTCAGGTTAGAAGATTCCCCTTTCTCCCCACCCCCATCCTCTTCAATTTGAACTGACAAGTTCAGAAAGAGTTGCTTTGTGTTCTGGAAGGCAGAAAATGTGTGAGATGTGTAGTACTAAGGGAGTTAGATTATTCTGAGATATTATTAAACAAGCAGATTCAATTAATTTGAATGAGACACTTCAGAGAGGCTGGAACTCTGTGCCAGGTGGGCTGAGCAGGACTTCTGAGTCTTTTCCACAACTTATCTGTATTTAACAGACCACCTAAACAGATGTAAGTTTCCTCTGGAGAAGATTAGTACAAAATAAAAAAAAAAAAAGAAAAAAAGGAACTATTTTGGAACTGCGATTAAAAATCACTTAAATTTACAAAGTGTCTGTGTAGTCTTGAAAAATGATAAAATTCCTGGGCATCGCTCTATTTAGCTGAAACTTTTCCAGATGTGCGTTGCTAATCAACTCTAGCCAAATTCCCTCTGGCTTACAGAAATTAAGAAGAAAAGCCAAAATTCTGAGATAAAACAAAACCACTCATCAGTATAGCTGTGCAAGGTTTCTTTTAACAGAAAGAGCAGACTTTTAAATTTTTTAAGGGTAGTATATGAAGGTTTTGCCACATCTAAACCTATATATTTGTATATTCATTAATTAGATTTTATATTTATCTACACAAATGGATTTGTTTGTATATCCTAGCTACACAGATATGTAAAGAATCCTTGTTCTTGCATTCTGGAGATATTATGTGCATATGTCCTGTTCTCACATTTTCACTAATTGTCTGCTTTAACTACTATAGGATACAAGATATGGGTCTAGATTGATTTTTGAACTAAATCAGTATTCTTATGTTCTGATATTTAGTGTCTACTCCCAGCTCCATGACAGACCTGTTTTTTGGAGTTACTCTAGCACTAGTGCTTCACACACCTCAGTTTCAAGTGACTATTCTGCAGGCAACTTGGATTCACAGTAATGTCTTGAGGTGATTCAAATCCCAATAAAATTCCCTGATCTCAAGCAGAAAACAAAAGTAAATTTGCTCCTGAAAGTAGCTTATTTAAAAAAAAAAGAAAAAATGCAAAGACATGAATAAAGAGATGCAAAATATATATTGTTAGCACTTATTTTTTCAGATATTTCCTAGGGTGGTTCTACTTCAGAATCCTCACAGTTGAGAAGATAATAAAGAAAGCAAGTCATGATTTTGAATTATCGCATATTCGTCCTTCCCATGCTTCAGTATAGTCCTCTCTGCTGATAAAATAGTGAATTTATTTTTGGTTTCTTTCTTCTGAGAGTCAAAACTCTTAAAAATATATTTCCTCATTTTTCGTAAAATGTGTTAGTAATGTGCTAAGGTATAACTTCAGTTTTCAAGAGTGCAGTCTTTTGAGTGAAATAAGTTATAAAACACAAACCTTACTTAAAATTGTATTTTCTCTGCCTTAGATTATAGCTTGATCACTTTAATAATTGAGTTTTATCATCATAATTACTATAATGTGATATGTGGGCTGTACCAACAAAGAGTTTGTCTTTAGGATTATATGGCTATGCAGTTTTCTCTGCATAATGAAGAAGGAAGTGAGGGACACAAAACCTAAATTATTTGATTAATGGAACAGAAGAATTTGTGTGAGAGCAGGGAAATAAAGACATAATTTTGGTTTTCCTGCAGCCTTTTATTAACCTTTACATCAATCACAATATTTAAAATCTATGCATCTACATTTTTGCAAACGTGTTTTTGTAGGTGTAAGATATTGTTTTTTTCCCATCAAGAAGCAGAAGTAAAAAATGCCAGAAGCTGCAAGAAAAACAGCAGTGTACCAGAAGAAGACAAGTCTGAACTCCAGGCAAAGTTGTACAACTTATGGCCAGCATTTAAATGTACACTTAATCCAGACACAGTCAACACTTAGAACGGCTGCTTGAGTCCTGTAGGCCAGAACAGATCCAGCAGCTGTAGAAATATATGTACTTACCCACACAGGGGAAATTAAAACTCAGAGAGTGAACCCAGAGGAACAGGTATTGATTCTTCATAGAAATGTTTTATTGTATGAGATGGTTCTAACTAAATTGTTTTATAAACCCATATTAAGGTGGCAGTAGTAGCTTAAATTGTTCTGGCATATACCCAGAAGGTAGCTATTCCTCGGGTAATAGCACTGGGGGAAAGGAGGGCCAGCCAAATAACACCTCTCTCTTTCTCAAAAACCACTACCACTGTCAGCTGAAAGCCTGAAAAGAGATCTAAGAGCAGCCAGGAGCATTTCAGTGTTTCTCATCGCACCTCACCTGATAAAATTGCAGCTGCAGTGTGTATTTGCTCCTGCGTGCAGTGGTGGCAGCAGACTGATGCAGCAGCAAGTGGAGTTGTGACAAGCAGATCATCTCCACCCCCTCACATTCTTTCCCCTATGCACCAGAGGACGTAAATCTTACTTTATAACTATAATAAGATCTTGAACTGAGCTGAGACCCAGTTTCTTATCTAAACCAAAGCTCTACTTATCCCAGCTGAGAGAAAGGAGAGAAAATAAAGTGTTTTTTAAATCTAGTTAGTGCCAATATTTATTATTATTTTTCTTAGAAAATAAGAACTGACAGTGAAATGTTCGAAACCCCAAGGGTAATAACTTCCTTAGACTTCACAAATACCATGCAGTTGCTATAAATCAAAATGCCATGTGTTTTCATTTCCTTTCCCATAATTAAAAGTTGGCTTTGATGTTTAAAAGCTCAAGTATACCCAAGGGTAGAGTTGCTGGAAAGTGTTCATATTTGACACTTCTGTTAAACAATGCAATTTATCTCTTTTTAATAACAGAAATTAAAAAACAAAACAAAACCCAACTGCTGTTTAAAATCTGGCTTGTAAAACATTTGCTACAATCAGTTCTTCCTTACAGATAGCAGCAAAACTTAAGTGAAAACTGGGAGGAGAAATGAAAACTGTTGGGCAGTGCAAAGTTTTTAAGAGCTTGACAAGCTGATGAAAGGACACATTGTTTGAATGAAAGGACTAGCAAAGAATCTGGCAGGACTTGTGCAAAACTACGGTGAAACACAGCTAGACAATTATGCCATTCTATACACCATGTGTTAAATCAGATTGATTTGGTAAGGTCCTATTAAACTGCAGGATCTGAGAGTGCTTCTTAGTTCTGGACTCTGGTTGTGCCACACCTCCATATCCATGGGACACCTTCCCCAGCCTTCTGGGTGAAACTCCAAACACAGGTCAGAAGCAGCAAGGATGAGTTCTGTCAGGTTCACTCATCTATGGGACTGAGGCCTTAGTAATTCAGTGTATATAGATCATGATGTAAACATGGAAAATACATGGTGGCAGCTTCATGTATTGCATAACTGGGTATTAAAGACTGTAATATGAAGAGGGGCTGACAGAGATGGGACTGTTTAGCCTTGAGAAGGTGCTGTGGGGATCTCATCAATGTGTATAAATATCTGATGGGAGGGAGTTAAAGAAGGCAGAACCAGACTTTTCTCAAAGGTATCTAATGGAAAGACAAGCTAGAATTGACACAAATTGAAATAACTGGAATTTCCCCTAAGTATAAAGAAAGAGTATTTTGGGGTTTTTTTTGTGAGAATGATAGGTTGGAACACTGACACAGGTTGCCCAGAGGTGGTGGAGTCTCCATCCTTGGAGATGTGTTAAACCTGACTGGATACACCTCTAAGCAATCTACTTTATTTGATCTTGCTTTGAGGAGCAATACTGGATGGGCTAGATGGTCTTTCTGACCTCAGCCACTCTCAAATTCTACCGTTCTGCGATTTTAATACATGTGTGTGTGTGTGTATATATATATATCCAGGCACACTAATAGATCATATAATGTATCATATATCATATATATCATATACCATACATCATATATCTTACATCTCATGTATATCATATATATCATCTATCATATACATACCTAAATATATGCACATATAAATATAAATTTGCATGTAGTTTAGTCTTCCTTAACTTACACATGAAGTTGCTGTTCTATATGGGAAAATTCACCCAGAAGAGGCTTGTATTTTTTAGAGCATTTTCTGCTGCTGTCCTTCTATATAATTTTTGAAAAAAATTACTGGCTCAAGAGAGAGAGAGCAGCATTAGCAACAAACAATTTCTGTGTGTTATCGTGTGCGTGGGTGGACCTCACAGCCCTAATTCACAGACTGACTGAAAGGAATTAAAGAGCTAGACTAAAAATTTATGAACTAAAATAAATAAGTGGACTTAGGGAAAAATCTTAAGAAATATCTCACTTGTTCTTGCTGGAATGGAGTCAATTTTTTTCAAAGCAGGAACTTGCAGTGCTGTATTTTTGAAACCAAAACAGTGTTGGCAACACATGGATATTTTAGCTATTGTGGAATGACGTTTGCACAGCATCAGGGCTTTCCCTGTGTTTCACCCTGTCTCCTCCAGCAAGTGGACTGGAAGTAGGCAAGAGGCTGGTAGGGATCACAGGCAGCACAGCTGACCTCAGCTCACCAAATTATGTAAATTCATGCTGGCCAATAAAAGTGATGAAGGCATCTTCTCAAAGTAGCTTGTGTTTGAATATTATCTGGACAGCAGTCTGCTCATGAGATATGAGGGACTATGAGCATGTCAACTTTTTTTTCCTCTTTTGTTCTTTGCCTTCCATGCTTGAACACTTTTTATTTTTCCCAGGAGATTTTCTTGGAAGGTTGAAGCGAATGAGTAGCTGGTGGATGCTTAATAGTTCTTATAGGGTAAATTAAGATATTAGGAAAAAAATATTTTCTGTGGGAGTGGTGAGGTACTGGAACAAGTTGCCCAGGGAATTTGTAGTTGCCCCATCTCTTGAACACTGGAAGTGCTCAAGGACAGGTTTGATGGGGCCCTGGGTACTTTGATCTAGTTTGCTATAATCTAGTGGCAGGTGTCCCTGCCCATGGCAGGGGGTTGGAAAAAGATGATGTTTAAGGATTCTTCCAACCCAAACTGTTCTAAAGTTGTGTGATTAGTGGCTGCACAGGGTCAATCCTTCACTAATGTGTGTGAACAATATATAGTAATTTCTCCCCATATGAATCCTTACTGATCTTTAGTACCTGCTGATATGGATGTGCACATAAATCTCAGGCTGTGATTTTAAGTTTGAACTAAGTCTGGCCGTATTATTTCTGGCTGAACTTCAAAGAAGAAGTACCATGATGAAAATACAATGAAAGTAAAATTCAAAAATTACTTTATTTGATAAAATAAGACATAAAAGCTTTGTCTTTCTCTAACATGATTTTCTACAATTAAAGTGAGAGTCCAGAAGATCAGATGGCAAAGTTTAACTAACTAATAATAGTTTCTTATTTTTATTCCTTTCCCAGTTAATTATTTGCTGGCATGACAAGAATTTGTTAACAAAATTTACTGGTTTCCTCAAGTTCTTGTTGAACTCAAATAACACTAGAACTAGAACTAATTGGCAGTTTCAGCAGGGATGGATAAAAGAAAAGAAAAATTTTTATCTCACCTCTAGAAACAGCCTCTTGAGCTTTTGAGACCAGTAGCAGGGTGCTGAAAACATAATTATGTGGCTTGTACTGCAAAGGGCTTGTGGATAGAAAAAGATTTTTCTTTCCCTGTCAAATCTATCAGTATTGGATAAATACAACTTAAGAAATGAAACAAAAAAGAAAAAACAGCTCTAGAGTTTTGAAGAGTAATTTAAACACAGTATTGGGGGGTTTGGAAGTTCTATTATTTCAATATGAATTTTATTCTTACATCTGCTTCAGTTTTCACCTAACATTCCAGTTGAGAATGAAATTGAATAAAGCTGTAGTATTGTTGATGCATCCTGTACTAAATCCTTCTGAAATATTTCAATTTTTCCCTGGAACAAAAATATTCTCCAAAGTCACCATGAACAGATAGATTTCTTAATAAACCTAACTCTAAGGTAAGATTCAAACTTTCCTACTTATTAGCCACAAATAAAAGGGCTTTGTTAGGATAAGATAGTTGTAATCACATCAACCATCTGAACTGAGCTACACTAACTGTCCAGGTGTCATCCATGTCTACTGATTGGATTAAATGGATACATTCACTACTTGGGAGCCTTCTTCCTTTTTCATGAACCAGAGAGGACTCGTGACAAAACAAAAATAAAAATAAAATTTCAACTCTTTTCAAGAATTTAACATGGAAAATCTGTACTAATATTGTTTAATCCAGCTTAGCAAAAAATTGTTATTGCCACTTAAGTGATAGATTTCAATATCAGAGATTTCCATTTTGAGTTTGGTAAGTGCTGTCTGAAAGAGGAGCTGACATGAACTGCTAGACATCTCAATGCATTAGAGACCAAATCAAACTCAAAGTCATGAGGTTTTCTAAACCTAAGCTTGTATCAAAATGTCATTGCCTTTTAATTTATCATAGAAAACAATTTTCTCTTCTTACTTGTAGAGGCACACTCAAGTTTTGTGCAATCCCACTATGGGATCTCATCCTAACCTAACTTCTTTAATGCCATGTCCTACAGAAACAGGTACTTACAGCAGCATGTTGATAAATTAGCACCAGGGTGTTCCACAATGACAGACAGCCTTCTGTTAAGATCACATTTTTACTGCTTTAAATACACACACACACAAATACACACAAATTACTTTATAATTGATATTTAGAGGATGTATAATAGTTTTTCATTGTTTTCCATGATTAAAAGTTTTATTTTTCAAAACTGATGACCTTCTAATAAAAATTAAAAAAATTCTGTCCCAAATGGGGGAAAATCAGAGTACTGAATTAACACAAATAATTTCTTTTTATGAAACATCTAAATGCTAGTCTCACTAATTTATTTTCTTAAAAGTGCCTTAAGTTCTGTGCCACATGAATGATAAATTTTAGCAGAAATATTTGGTTTGTAGATGAAATTTACACTTGCCTTTAACTTGTAAATATTTCCTTGATTAAATATTGCAGTCAATGACATTACAGATATGACTCATAAAATTTGCTTAGTAAATCATACCAACATATTAAAGCTTCAAGTTATGAACTTCATAAATCCAACATTTGTCATTTGTATCTTAGTTTGCTTATGATTTAATTTGCTCTATGCTGCATACAGGACTTTCTAAAAGTAAACTGAACACAGTAATTATAAAATGAAGGGCTATGATTTTTAGTAATTACTAACTGTACTGATTTGTGGGGAAGAGGCTGGAATGAAATGTTCATGTGATTTAAATTTCTCAGATGTAGCTGTTGCTGTAGGCCATGGTAAAAATGCTGTACATACACTAATGCTGGAGAAAATTCTTCCTGAGTACCTGTTTGAGCAGGTGCCGTGGCCACCTGGATCCAGACTCATCTGTATAAGCTTGTAGGGTTAAACAGATTATTTTTTGGAATTTAGCCACACTTTTGAGACAGCAGTAGAACATGTACCTCAGCCAAGGCTTCTTGTTACTTTGGAAGTACTTAGGTTTTTTGTAGATCTTCCAAGTCTTTTGTGTATGAGCAGATGGGCATGTTCTCCTCACCTATCCTGTTTTTCATGCAGAGCTGTGATTACTAATTGTGTAGAGACAGAAAAGGATTACATTTTTATGTGGGTCAATAGGTTCTCACATCTTAGAGTAGTCTCTTAAGGACTTAGAAAGTAGTGAGTGCTCTGTGAACATTTCCTACAAGATATGAACTATTTCAGGCTTATCTCCTGTCTTCCTAAAACATGTTCACAATATCTCTGCATGAAATTAGAGATGCGAATGTACTGCCTACAATCAATTAACTTCTACTTACGTTGATTATGTAATTCATACTAAAAAATTAATTTCGTTACTGATCATCTGGGTTATGCAGTACTCCAATGATCCCTTTTCCAGCTTGAAAATAAGCAATGGATTTTGCCTCATATGGTATAAAAATTGTACTTATTTTCTAAAACAATTTCAGATAAAAGCATCTTTCAGACTGAAGAGTTTTATCATGCTGTATACAAGTTTTATCTAAGATAAAGAAAATCTTTTTTGGAAGGTATCTGGGCATTCAGGTGGGAATATCCAGGTACCTTCCAAAAAAGGAAAAACCAGGAAACTACAGGCCTGTCAGACTCAATGCTGTGCAAGAAAATGGAGTAGATCCTCTTGAAAACTATGCTAAGACATGCAGAGAATAAGAAGGTGACTGATGACAGCCAACATGGCTTCATCATGTGAAAATTGTGCCTTGAAAGTTTGATGGCCTCCTACAATGGTTTGTAGAGTTGGTGAGTTAGGGAAGAGTGATGATCCACTTGTCCATAGTCCTGGGACTGACAATATCAATGTCTTGTATGTGTCTCTGTGTTTGTCTCTCTGGGACACATTCTCAGCTTCACTACTCACTGAGCCTGCAACTACAAAAGCTTTAACTGCGTCCTCAGCTTGGGCACAGAGCACAGCTCCCCGGGTGTGGGACTGGGTTCCTGCCTCTAGGCTGGAGAGGTCCTGGACTGAATCGCCTGGAGGAAGAGGTCACACTATCTTACATCACTTAACACTTAATTTCTAATTTCATCTCAATACAGAATCAAAGATATTTGGAGTTCCAAAACAAATATTGGTGAAATAGGAAGACCTCTTTTGATAATCTCTTGAATGAAGGATCTTTGATTTGTGACCGTATGTTTATCTGACATCTAGCAAAAAAAAAAAAGCCTTCAATAGCATCAGGTTTTAGGTGACTTCATAATATCATATTAAAACATGCCTTCTTTTGATGGTGTCCTTATGATTAGACACATTTTTAATTTAAAAAAACACATTGAAAATGTATAAGTTTAAAATATCATTCTGAACAAAGGTTTATATTAATACAAACATTATTTTAAGGGTAAAGGAAAAATGTTTAGAATTGCCTTTATGTTGTAGAGGAGATTGTAGAGCGTGTTCCTAGTTTTTAAAATGCTCTGTTTTTTGTAAAAAATTAGGTTAATAAGTTAACAACCTCAGCAAAGTCTTTCACTATCATTTTCAGTAAATTCTATGTTAATTTGTATTTTGATTGCATTTTCTGTACTTATCTTTTTCAGGTCAGAGGCTTTAAACTGCTAGCCATTTCCTCCCAATTAGAACAGAAAACACTAATTAACAAGACATCCATTTTAGACCGTTGGGATAATTTTTCTTCCTCCCCCAAGCCTTCTCATACAAATCTACCCTTGAAATTATAGGTTTAACTGTACTTTCATACCTCCACAGGTCTTTGGCTTTTCCATCTTGAGACTCTGTAGCGGTATTGCTGCAAGAACTGGCAAAGTCCCTCAATGAACAGAGTAGATATGAAAAAAAATTATGCTTGGTTTAGGCTTATTAATTTTTGGATAGATTCTATACCACTTTATATATGGTATTTCTAGTGAAAAGAATGGAATGTCAGTGGGAGTACTCTGAGTAGTTTAGCAAGTGATGGTTGAAAATAAAGAAAACATAAGATAGAGCAAATTAACAGTACTGTAAAATGTGAAAAATTAGACCATCAAAATACCATATTTATTTATATATTATTCTGTCTCTAAACTTCTTTATAGCATTCATGGAGGTAGGACAACGTGTTTCCCAATAATTGAAAGAGGCCAGGTGCAAACTCAAGTCACATGGGGATCTCACTACTTTATAACTTCTATTAGATTTCCTTCAATAAACATGTCTAATTTCAAAGGGGAAAGTAGGTCATATAATATAGACACAATTCCTTTTTCCCTTGCCTTTAAAAGTCTATTATGAGTCAGAGTAAAGAAGATCACACTGTCTGGGACTTTTTCTATAGAATCGTGTTTGGACAAGCTTTAACTCATATTTCTTTATTGCTCAACTCACACTGAGTTCTCTTCCTCAAAGGCTACATAAAAATTCGTTATCATTTTTGAAGATCATTCAAAGCTTAGTGATGTCCAGATCTCTCCATCATTCCTGTCCTTATCATCTTCTGGAGTACTGCCTGATAGAGGACATTCTCATCAGTGCAGAAGAATAGTGAAATTAAATAAGATTTTTCTTAACAAGCCTTTTAAGTACCTGTCTAAAGGTACTCCCATCCTTAGCATTGAAAATACATGTCTTGATCTTACAACATGTTTTATGTTTAAATGGAAATTCCTGTATTTCAATTTGTCCTTTTCCTTGTGTGTTTTCATTGGGTGAGATTGGGAAAATCTGGCTCTGTTTTCTTTATGAGCCTTAACATGTATCTGTACATATTGACCAGTTCCCCTTGAGCCTTCTCTTCCCTGGGGCAAATGACCTCAGATGTCTATCGTTGTATGTCACATGTTCCAGTCCTTTAATTATCTTCATGTCCCTTCACTGGACTTACTCCAATATGTCTGTGTCTCTTCTACTGGCGAGCCCAGAATCTTAATCAGCGTTCTACATGGGTGTCACCAGGACTGAGAAGAGGGCCAGGATTGCCTTCCCTGCCCTGATGAAAATGCTGTCTGCCTAATGTCCCCTAGGTGCTATTCCCCTTCTTGGGCTGCAGAGGCACAGCACTGGCTCATCTTCACTTTGCTCACAGAGTTACTCAGATGCTTTTATGAAAAACTGCTTTGCTGCTCCACCTGGTTGTTCTCCAGCATGTACTTGTCCAGGGAGTTTTTCCTCCCTAGTTGCAGTACTTGGCATTTATCTTTGTTAAATTACATAATGTTTCTGTTTCCCCTTTGTTCCAACATACTGAGGTCATTTTTGAGCAGCAGCACGACCATTTGGTTTATCAGATCCCCTTCCCGATTTTGTAAAAGAACAGATAGACTGCACTGACCTGTCTTTGAAAAATAGTAGGCATTGTTAAAAAATTAGGGACCACAACAACAAAGGAGACCTTATGGTTGGTGTTTACCACAGGCTGCCTGCTCAAGGATAGCCTGCTAATGAAGTGTTTTTAATTCAATTATAAGACTCAACATACTAGCAGGTTCTGATCTTGCTGAGGAAATTCAATCAACCCGACCTCAATGGTAAAACGGGCACAACAAGCTGTAAGGAGTCCAGATTTGGTGAGTGACAAGGATAATTTCTTAATCCAGGTGATAGCCTGATGAAGGAAGTGCACTGAGCTGTTGCATAACAGTATGGATACACTAATTAGAAATTTCAAGGTTGGTGGCAGCCTGGGCTGCAGTATTCTCAGGGAATTCACTATCTTGAGTTGAAGACTAGAGTCAAGACACTGAATTCTAGGAGAGGAAACTTTCAGTAATTCAAGAGACTCCCTGGGAAACTGCACTTGGAGGTAAAGAAGCCGAACAGAGCTGGTGTAGGAGCCCAGAAGATAAGAGGTAATGTATGTGTCTCAAACACCCATAGCCAGGAACCATTGAGACAATCGAGGATTGCTGGTAAGAAGAGTATGTAGAGGGAGAAGGAGCCAGTGTGGAGATAGAGTAGCCCTTTTCTGGGACAAACATCCTTGTTACGTATCCTGGAAATACGCACAACACAATGCAAATGTGGGAATGAGGCCAAGAAGAGTGCATGGACTGTCAACCAAAGGCTGACCCACTGGGGGGGGATCAAGACCACCAAGGACCCCCCATAGTCCTTCCACCTGTTTTCAGGAAGATCTACCTGAACTAGCTATGACTGGAAATTAATTTGCATTGAAATCGAGCAATTTAGCTGCAGGGAGGTGAAACTTACATATGAAAAGGTACCTCCACAAAGCCAAGACCCATCAGCTGGATTAATGTTGGAGTCAGTACTAGTTATTTTTATTTCTTCCTTTATTCCTGTCTCCCACTCTCTCTTGCCTCATTCACCCTATCCTTTATTCTAAATCCACCACTGTGTGTTTATGCTGTAAAGGACTTCCACCAGAGAGAAGCCGTTATGCACTAGCCCCAGAATCCTGCATCTCACCAAAAGAACTGTGTTGGCTGAGCATAATCTGCAGCAAAACTAAGGAAATCAAGACTGAGAAGTGGGGAGGAAACATGTTTTGTCTATGATTATCCTGGAGAAGAGACATAAGATGTATTTCCTTCTTTTTCTATTTAACTTAATACCACAATCTGTATTCAAAAGGTTATATTAAATGAAAATAAACTAAATTTCAAAAAAGTAATTTCTTTGACTGCTTTGCCTGTCAAAGTCTTCAGTTTGGTCTTGGCTGAGGTGGCAAGATTGCCTGTGGCAGAGCATAGTCCTTGGCAATGTAGTGGCAAACAAAAATTCCCTCCAGCATGAGGCCTGGGGACTCTCCTCATGTAGCCCCCCCTACTCTGTCATACTGTACACTGCCATTTGCATTTAGGTGCTGGATTGCTGCCATTCCATGAAAGACAGGCATTTGAGGTCTGATGCTGCAGTGCCTTCCTGTCAAAGGAGTAGTCAAGCACCCCACAGCAGGACTTCTTTCCTAAGTCCATGCCAAGGGCATACATCTGCTTATGCTGTCCTGCCATTGCTGCCATCACTGTCAAATATGGGAAAGAGGGAGAAATTGAAGAGAGATTTAGTGAGTGTAAATTGTATTTATGTTCTTGGCAGGCAAGGGAAAAAGGGGAATCTCAAGCTTAGTGACACTGAGAATGGCACAGAGAGAGAGGGAAGATGCCTGAGGGAGAATGACTGCCATCACTGCAGCTTGACAGTCTGCCAGGGAAACAGAGGAAAAGAAAGAAAGAAAAAAAGTCACCAGCTGATTGATTATATCTGCTTAGCAACCAGCTACAGCACAGAGCAGGGTGCTACCCCAAAGGGCATGTGGTGTGGTAATAGCACAGTCACACATTCGCATTTCCTAAACAAGACAGATCCTGTCAGGACTCCACACATGGCGGAGTGGAGTCACAATTGTCTGTGATTGTTTGTCCTCAGCATGGGGAAAAAGAAGCTATGCTACCCACAAAAATGACAATGTGCACACACTGTTTCCTCCCCTCAATATATGCCTTCCATGCTCCTGAAAGCAATTAGTACAACTTTTATTACCAAATGTTATTTCATTTATGAAGCGTTATCTGGAGGATCTTGCCACCCTTGCTCTTTTCTTGCATTTCCCATGAACCCAGTTCAACCTGGGCACACTCAAAAGAAATGCTAAACCATGAACTTTGCATGCCCTTCTCCTTACCCTTCCTGACACAGGACTACTTTATCTGCTGAGACTCTCACCCTGAAGAAATCTGGAGTATGTACCATTTCTTTCTACATATCAGAATTTGATAAAAACTATATTTAATCTATTACTCTGTGGACACAAAATGTGTGCTTTTATTCGACATTCAAGGTAAAAACAAGCATTGTTTAATTCCTCTCCTAGGACATACTTATGGAGCAGGTGCTGCAGTTGACAGGAGACCTACTACAAAATCTCATCACAGCTCCTCTGCGGCACTAGGTATCTTTACTGTGCAAGCATATAAGTTAAAATTGTGCCAGTTGTGCAGCCTGTTGAGCTCTCTGAAACCCTGACTACTTTTGTACTGGCAGGGAAGTAGCATGTCAAAAAGAACACATAGCAGACTGGTCAGCACCTTCCTATACAAACCATGCTAAGAGACAGAAAGGAAGCTTCATGTGTAGAAATCCATTGCACATGAAACATCACCCAAATTCATACCGCCTCTCCTTTCCCTCATCTCACTCCTGTTTCTATTCAGATGTTCTGGTTAATACACTTGAGCCCAGGACACTACCATCCCACACATTTGAACGTAACCATTAGGTTATTAGGGCAATTTTATAGTGAATTCTTTCCTGTTTTCATTCCCAGTTTCTACAACGGGTCCTACTCAGACCTTTTCAAACACGGTTGTGCACCTGATCTTCTGAGGAATGTGGTTAATAGGAATGATACCACGGGAGGCTGTGCACTATGCCTTATGTTTCCAGATCCTAGAAAAGACTGCACAGATAGGCCTCGTGATAAGGTCAGAAAAGCATCCAGGGAAGCACAGAGGCTATCTTGCATGAGGGCAGCCATCAGTAGAGGTCTGAAGCCCTTTCATTTAGAACCATTGGCTAACCCAATGCACCCCTCATCTGGCCTTCTTGCAGAGGGTTATCCACTTCACTCACATACAGGGGGAGGTTAAGTAATAGAGGAACAAGAAGGACCTGCAGGCTTTGATCATTTAATTTACTGGAAGCAAATCTTCTCTTACAGTGGTATTGTTTTCTGCAGCTCTACATGTTCCATTGCCTCCACAGTGCCTGTAGTGGCAAAGACCATGAAACAACACAGCACCTTTTTATTTATTTAGTTAATTTTTCTGGCCTGATTGTTCCCTTCTGCTTTTGTATCCATTTTTCTTTCCTTTTAAATACATTTCTGAACAGTAAAGTTTCATATAGTAAATTTCATAATAGGTTTATGTTTTCTGCTAATGTTGTTGCCTGGTGACTAAAGGATATTTAAGTGCCCATGTAGACAGCATGAGTACAGAGAAGAAGACAATATTGGGAAAGAATAACCAATATGACTACAGTTTATGAAACCCTAAGTGTGATATGACTGTGATAAGGGAATGAATTCTTGTGAAAATATCTTTCTGTGTAGAGCATTGAGAAGAACAAAGATACAATGGAAAAAGAGCAAAGAAATAGCAAAGACAGAAAGGACGTCTGAAAATAAGACATGAATCTGCATCTCCCAGGAAGAAGGAGGAGCTGTGGCTCTCCCTGTGCGGTTTAGCAAGACAGAGCAAACAGACAAAGAGATGGAATGAAGAGGGTAGGGATAACTACAGCTGATCAGCAAAGGAGGAGAGAAAATCTATTTTTAGGTGCTGTTACGGTACCCAAAAAGCCATAGTGTTTGTTGCTCAAATGGAACTGGCTTCCAGGCAGACAGGCACAGATGGTCTCACACGCTTCTCTGTCAGGAGGTCCTATGGGGTCAGGAAGGCGAGGTTGGGCACCAAGGCATTGGAGGACCTGATCTGAGTCTGACAGCTCCTACTGGAGCAGATGACTGCTCTTTGTTCAAGCTGTATGAGGCAGAGAGGGCAGGCATGGCACTGTGGCACTGAGCTCCGGTGTCAAAGCCTGCCTGAGCATGTTCACTGCTGAGCAGCCAGCTGGCTGAATATCTCCTGTGAGATCCTGCAGGAGGGTGGCAAGGCCCAGCTGAAGGGAACATATGGCCCATAGTTGTTACCAAATGCCTACATCGTCCATGATTGAATCAAGCAAAGCATTATCTGCCAAGATGTGGCACTTGAATCTCCTCCAGGAGGCCTTTTTTTCAGAGGGTAGCTTTGAACTACATGAGTGTCATGATTCCTAGCAAGGGTTTTACACTATGTAGTGCCCAGTTCTCCCTTGGAGATTTGTGCTGGAAAACCCTTTAGCACTCTAGATTTGTTTAGATCAATTTGATGCCTTATTTTTCAAAGACGTGACTAAAGGAATTAATTATTTCAAACCTGACTGGCACTTTGTTGAGATCTGAATTCAAGTTGTTTTCTAAATTTCTCTATCCCTCTTCCTTAAGTTTCTGTTGTGTCCCTCTCTGCTGCAGCTACATGTTAAAAAAACCAAAAAAACGCACACTAACAGTGAAAAGTCTTCACCACCAATCAGGTCTTTTGGTAAATAGTACATTTTTCTCCTAAAACAATTATTAGGAAAAGGATTTACTAGAGTGATTCATCCTCTAGAAAGAATCCCAATGCATTATTCTTCCATACTGCACTTAAAGTGATTAACTTGTTGATTGTTTTGATATATCTAATCTGCTTGTAGTCAGAGAGAGAATCTAATAAATCGAATAAAGTTGCTGAGGAGATTTATAGGTGATGCATCTTCCTTGAAAGGATTGAAGTGTTTTTCCATCATGGCTGTATTTTAGGCTTTCTCTTTAGTCATCTGCATATCCAAATTAATTATCTTCTTCTGCTATGTTGAAACTAATTTAGTTTGAAGGTTCTTCCATCTTTTCAATTTCAGCTATTTATGCTCCATAATGCAATTCTGTCCTCATTTTTTTGCTTACTGGTAACAGTGCTCCTGTAGAAATCCTTTTTCATATCAGTATCTTGCAAGCATTCTCTAATAGGATTCACCTTACTGAGTGATGGCTGGACATCTGCGATTGACTAGGATAAAGATAGTTAAAATAACTGTTAAAGATGATAATTTACTTTTTAGATATTAGATACCTATTTTGGGTTGAGGCAAATCCTCTATATCTTTTCACTGACTATAAAAAGGCTTGAGAAGGGTCAATTGATATTAGTGCATGTGATGTTCAGAAATAGAGGTAAAATGAATTACAGGGTATTTTTGCACTGAGCTTTACTTACATGAAAATCTTGTCTAGGATTTTTGTTGAGTACCTTGACTTAAAATTTTTCAATCCTGGAATTTTCTTGCCCAGAAAATGCTTCAGTACAGACCAAAATTAATGCTTGTCCGTACAAGCAATTTTTATATGATGGCCTAAATTTGTTCCTATAGTTCTTTTCATAGAAGAACTCATAGGCTTTTTACTTATATCTAGTATCAATTCTGAATATTTTGGGATGTCCACTTAGGGTCCAATGAGATAATTTTACATATCCCATTGCTTTCCTTTGCCTTATTCTACATTACATGAACACACCCACAAAACAACAAACAAAATAACCCTACTATAACAAGCACAATCTTGCCTCTTGCTGGGTTTTTAAAGGAAAAGATTAAGTTGACATATAAATCCAGAAGTCCATTTGAAGCAGGACAAAATTGCTCAAAAGCATGTCCTTACACAGTGGAACTATCCTTCCTGTTCTTCTTTCATTTGCTTTGTATGGATTATTCTTAATATCTCTTTTGCTTTTTGATGTTTTGCTTTTTCAGAGTAGATATCTACTTTTTATATCAAGATTCTCCTTATCCAACATTGCTCAGTTGCTCTGTATAACAACATGTAATTTTGTGCATAATGCAAACTGTTCTACTTCCTTTACTATCCACTTCTCTTTTACAGGCTGCTCAAACAGCATAAACCCATGGCCAAGCTAATTCAAAAGAAATTATCTTTATCAGAGGCACACATGACTCAGTAGCATAGCAGCCTTTTACAGGTTTGCCTGACTTTGGGTTAACTTTATCAACCTTTTACTTCATTGCATGGAACAATCAGGTACCCTCTTGATTTTTTTTAGCTAAAGCCAAAATTCTGTCCTTGTATGAACATGCTTTTGGAAAACCATTGGTTTCAAATGAGTTAAACAGCCCTTTGGGTTTCTTCCCACCTACTTTGCCCAACTTGTCATTAGAGAATATGCTTTTAATTAATCCTGTCTTTTTCACCAGTATATATTAGATAAAGGGTCAGATCAGCAATATCTGCCAGGTCCTGCACAGGTTTGATTTTTCTTTTCTAAACCATGTAAGTCTCTATATTTCAGATTTCAAATTTCAATGGATAAGTATTTATGGCATTGTTTTCTAACAAAGTTGTTCCTGAAAGCTATTTTTGTTATAATAACATGATTTAACTATTTTACCAAAGATTTTCAGAAACTATCTGAAATATATTCAGTTCTGGACATGAGAGTTGAACTCACCAAGAAATTGCAGTAGAAAATTATTCAATGGTGTTTGTGAATAAAACATGTTTTTCCATTTTGTATTACAGATTATGATAATCAACTGTAAGAAAGGTCTAGAGAGTCTAGTTAATTAGACAGCTCAGTAAAACTCATAAACCTGCTAATGTCCTTTAGGAGTCTTCCTTGGGCTTTCATAAGCCCAGTATAAGGTAAAATCTTTAGAGACCAATTTAGAGAAAAAGGGAGGTGTCAAACTGTAAAGAATTTCACCATGGATACCATATAGTCACCAGAGCACCATGAGCCCTGAATAACTGTGCTAACAGGATGGATTAGGGCTGTCTCCTCAGAGCCTCTGGGCACCTCCAGGGTCTTTGGTAGGAATGGCTGAGGATCCCATACTGGGTGCTCTGGAAAGGGGCTTTGTCAGGCTACTTTCACTGTTTCTGTTGGGGGCTTACATATTTCTAGTGGAAGATGATTCTGAATTGTCAAAGCATAAGCCCTCTCACCAGGCTGTCCAACAGTTTGATTAAATATCCTTATGCTACAATGTGAAATTTTAGTATATATATCTTCAGTTTATTAATATTAGTGCAGTATGAATACTATTTTTAGAATTGTTGTGACTCTGAAGACAGCTCCTTAGAACAATTCTCTTCTTAGACATTTTATTTTGTTTGCAGTTCTCAGTTATAATTTTATATAAAGTCTCTATTCTCTTTTTATTATATCTAAATTCTCAGGCTGGAGATTGCATATATTTTATTAGACAATATTAGTTTGAAGACAATCTTTACCTTTCTTTAATAAAATTATTATAAAGTTACTTCTCCCTGCTGTATATTTAAAAAAAAAAAAAA
>VZTB01018372.1:92849-168333 GCA_013397245.1 Thryothorus ludovicianus
GCCTTCCTTCCTTCCTTCCGTGCCTTCCTTCCGCGCCTTCCTTCTGCGCCTTCCTTCCGCGCCTTCCTTCTGTATAGTCTCTGTTTTTAAGACATACCCTAATCTAAAAATCTGGAATACAGTATCAAGTCTAACTGTTATGTCTAATCCACACCATGTCAGAAGAAAATGGAAAGATAGAGCATGAAATACTGTGTGCATTAAAAACAATAGACAATTGCTACAAGTGCAATAGAAATGGAGAAATATAATTAGTCCGACTTTTTAAAATATAATTTAACAAATTAGTATGGTTAATGTCCCACTATAGCTTTACTTTTTTTATATCTTGCCCCCCAAATGATTATTCATAATCTTAAGTTTTTTCAACATTTTTTTTCACGGAGATCTTGTATATGAGGTTCCAAGTCATTGTAAATTAAATTTCTAAGCCATGACACTTCAGAAAACATTTTCACTGACTATGAGGAGCAAGAACTTATAGTACTGCAAGAATACCAAGTTCTTTCAGACAACTGTTTGCCCATTTATCTGCAAGATGTGCTGTAATGTATTCTTTCTAAACTGTAAGCAAAACCCACATGTACAGCCAAGGGAGTAAAGAATTAATACATTTTTTTAAACTTCTTTTTGTGATTTCCTCAGAGATATCTAGTAAGAAAAAAGATACGATATCTTTTCTGTATCTCCATCTGGAACATGCTTTTGAAAATCACTGAAGCATAGGTTGCACTGCTGATATATATCCCTAAATATATGTAATCTTTAAAAATAAGGATCTTATCTTTTGAAAGTCACTTGAATTTATAATTAAATCATGCCAAAATATGAAAAGAATGTGTAGAAAAAATGCTGGAGAGCCAGAGCAATTAATAATATAATGTGTATTATTCTATCCTGTGCTATAACCCTTGAAAGCTCTGAAGATTAACTGCTGGCTCAAAGAGTTTCCTGCACCATAGTGAGCATCAGGGAATAATAAGACTTCTAAAGATCATTACATTTGAATGTAGGGGTTCTTCTTCCTGACATATATTGTAATGCTTTTGTAAAATGTTAAGTGGAAGGTTTCAGTTTTTAGTTCAGAATCTGAAACTTAGTTGCTTGATGAGCTCAAAGAAATCGATCTTATGCTTAAAAATTCTCATCCGTAAAATAAGTTTAAAGAGATCTGCTACTTTCATTTATAGCTTTGAGGACTAATTTTTCTTCATGAGTTCTGAACACTAGTCTAAAAAGGTGGTGCCCTTTTGCTCTCAAACTCCTTTCAAATTAATGATGACAAAAGGAGGAAGAGGAGTAGTCTCAGAGAATGTTACACAATTTAAATCTGTTAGGAATTCTTCAGTATCATTTTCTTGTTGCTAGTTAGGGACACATTCCCATCATGGCTGCCCATACAGGTGTGAAAATAAAAGCTGTGATGATCATTGCATTACAGTTAAATACAAAAATACCAAAATAGTAGTTCACCAAAACTTTATGAATCCTACTTTTGCACAAAATCCTCTACACCATGATAGGGAAGGTGTCAAACACAGGCAACTTCTCCATTAAATCTTTTAATCTTACATATATAAATTTTGATTTCTATTTAATGCACATAGGCTTTATGCTAAGTAATATATCTCATTAATTATACACCTTATTTTGCCTCCTCTCTGGCTTAAGTTCAGCCACTTTCACTCTTTTCTCATTGCTGTGAGGGAAGGATTGGTGGCTATAAACACTTGGTGTGTGTGTGGGGGGTGGAAGAGGCAGATATCCTATCCCACACTACCCATCCTTCTAGGCCTGTGTCCAGCCCTGCAGTGGCCACCAATTCCTGGCACAATGTTGGCAATGCTTCACATCTGCTCTGGATGAGTTCCTAACCAGCTCCTGAGAGCCCAAATGACCAGAAGTGATCCCTGAGGAGAGGGCCCAGGAAAGGCAATGTGTATTTAAATCTGGTCAAAAGGCAAACATGTCTTTACCCTACATTTTCTCAGAATTTTTGTCAGCTGAACACCATTGGAACCAGGCCTGGCAGCCATATCTAGTCTTTTCCAAATCTCTTCTGTCTTTCTGTTTCATTTTCAAATTGGTCTTCTTGGAATTTTTGGGTAACTGAAAATTGGATAGACTTAGAGATTGCTTAATTGAATGGTCTAAGTTAATGCTTTGGGAAATGTTTTATGTAGATTCAATGCTGCTCTAAAACTGTTGTCAAGGTTCTTTAATTTTCTAAAGTTTCCAGTAAAGTTTTTGTTGTTGCTGTTTTGACCTTTTGGAAATATCTTGTCAGTATTTTTCCCGTGTGTCTAACTCAGAGTACATAAACAGTGGGAAGCCCTTTTAAAAGTTTTGTTGAAGAAGTTTTGGGGCTTATATATGCACTTTCAGACTTTTTCAAATTCAGAAAGCATTATCTTAAACCTTTTTTTTTGTCTAGCACATACACCTTACATCATCAGTAGTCTAGGAGGTTCATATTCTGTTCTGATATTCCCACAGATTATTGTACTTCTAGGACTTTTGAGAGTAACTTAGCTTTATGTTTGATTTCTCAGTAAAGGTTCTATTAAAAAACTAGATAGAAATATTTCATTTTGCAGACAGCTCTTTCATGTAACTTCCTTTTGCTTAAAATAAAATAAGCATGATTAATTTGAGAAAAATCACAAAATTAGGACAAAAATACAGAAACAACACATTAAAATACTTCAGAATTTTCCATTCCATTACTTTGCTTTAATTTGTTATGTTTTGGAGTGATACACAGTTTTGGAAAACTGCTTATTAAAACTCCACTGAATTTCCCAGTTTGTACATGCTTATTGTGCTTTTGTTCTGTAGAAATGCAAATAGCATTATTCAAAACAGAAGAAAATAATAGAAATAATATTCATACCAAGGTTATTAACTTCTATCTCAACCAATCTACAATTCTTATTTTGTTTACTTTCTCACCATTGATACCAGTCTATATTAATGATGGTATATTAACGAAAGCATTTCTGAGTCCATTAGTTTGGTTATCCATTTAAAGGTATTATCTTCATTGAAAAATTTTTTCTTGAATGGAAACAGAAATTAATTGAATAAGAAATCATTAGAAAGTTAGGCAATTTGACTTTTGAAAGGTTAGATTTGACAGTAAGATATGTCTTTTCTGCAGTAGAAGCAGCTACAGAGCAACTACTTCTCCAGTCTCAAAACTGAAAACCTGTTGGTAAGCTAATTTTGATACCGCATAATTAATTAAATAAATAATATATTTTAAAAAGTTCTAAACTTTTCTAGGGCCTTTTTTTTCTATTGCCAGCTGGAAAGTTCTTTAGAGAAAACTTTTTTCTCTTTTAATAGAACAGAAGTAATGGTAATCAATACAGTGACACCATAACTGAACTTGACCTCCTGTTTTCATGAGGCTGCAGGGAAAGGAAGGAATTTTATTTATCCTTATATAGATATGAAACATTTTTTTTTCAAATGAAACCATTTACTATCCCAGTTCAAAACTGTCTGTTTATTTTTGAGTCTTATTTCTCAGCATGTTAAGTGAGATGAAATATAAAGCACATCTTAGGGAAGCCAAGTTTTTTTCTGTAATGTTTATCTCTTGATATTTTCCTTCACAAAATGTTTAAGTTCTTCTAAGTAGAATTATATTCAATATATGTTAATTTCATAGCATGTAATTCTTAGAAATGTCAGAAGAAGAAAGGCACTAAATAAGGTTTGTGTTCAATATTTGTTAAAACGACTGAGTTTGCATTTGTCCCATTTAGGAGCACTAAAGCATAAAAAGTTAGACAGAAGGAGGCAGGGAACAGATTTCAATCTCCTCGTAAATATAAACATGCTTATGAAATACACCTTATGAATGAATTATGGTAAAGAACTTTGGAACAGTTTACAGTTTTCCATAGCCCTTTCATAAAGATTTCCTTTTCTGAAGCTGTTACTGAAAAACTTTCTGCAACACGGTATGGAAGATGATAATCTTTTTCTTATTGAATTCACTGTCTTATATAAATATTTACTTAAAATACCAGTAGACTGAAACAGGCAATTTCTTCCTTATCCTTCAGAAACGTTACATGACATTTTAATTAGGGAGATATACAGATGGATATGGGGAAAAATTATATTTGATACTATTAAAATTAATTTAATACCATATAATTACCCTCCACATCAAAGAAGAATGGACTATTAATTTTGATAAGAAGACATTTATAATAGAATTCTTTCCCAAGAAAATAAAACACCATGAAAATGCTCAAGTGAGCTATATATACTGCAAAGATATTAATGTAAAACTGTAATTAAATATAAATTATCATAAATCTGTTCCAAAACGCAAGCATCATTGTTATAGTATGAATAATTAAATTAACTATGAAAACTATTTTGGCAATCAAGTATATATGAACTTACATATCTTAAAACAAGGGCTCAGGGCATGTAAATCAGACAGAGGCAATGTAGATGGATGAGATCATCTCTGTTGGTATAGATTTTACTCCTCTTCACTGCCTGGATAGGAATTATAAATGCCTGATTTATGAAAGTAAAACTGATCAGCCATTAAACTGAATGAAGTTTAGATGAAACAAATGCATCTCATCACGACATCTGAGCATAGGTATAGATATATAAGATGAAATCATAAAAACATTCTACTTAAGAACATACTGTTGTGTAAGCCCCCCATAAACCAAATTAAAGATAAAACTCTATGCCCAAAGTCAAAACCAATCCCACATGCACAAAAAGAAAGAAACAAAGAAATGAACAAAACCCACCATCACCTCTCCACAAACAAACAAAATAATTCAGAAAAAATATTTGAATGTTTCACCTCTATGCTGTGTGGACAGCGTTGACCCATTTATCTTAACTCAACTTAACTTACTTTCATGTAATATTATTGAACATAATGTGATTGTGGACATAACTTGGGACAACTGTGAAAACATTACAAAGAAATAGTTGTTTGTATCACTGGTTCTCCAAAAGATGAATAATTTATCCTACCAACATGTACAATTTAATATGTGCCTAAGTGGTTTATTACATCATAATCAGAATGCCAGTAAGAGATATGAATATTTTCCCTCCATGAATTTTTTTACATGAAATTTAAATTTCATTCCTTGATGCTTCAAGAAATGTAAACCTCTGAATTTGTAAGCTGAAATGTAAAGTGTGAATTGATTTTCCTCTTTTCTTTTGAAGCAGAATTTCACAATGCTGCTGTGTACACACTGTCTCAATAGAGAGGGTTCTTGATAAGAGTGAATATTTCATTTTACAGGCTCTTGTAGCTAAGGGTATAATAGTCAATACGTTGTCAACTTGTAAAATTGTGCAGAATAACTCACAATTTTGTTGTACTTAGCAATTTCTTGGTGCTTCGGATGAGATACAGAAGAAATGAAAAACAAAGTTATGAAAATTAGCTGAAACTGATTAATGCATGAAAAGTGAGTCAAAAATATAGAAAGTTTACAAGAAATTTGTATCTAATTTTTAAGGAATTCAATGAATAAAAAGATAGCTTAGGGAATATTGTAAAATTACTTATACTATGAGTTAATTTTTCAAGCTGGATTCAGAAAGTCACTTTCAGTTTTTAGTTATCCAAAAGCTCAGTTAAAAGTGTATTTGAGATTGCCTATGGCAATATTTTTTGCTAGTGTTGCTTTGAATTGAGTGTGGTAATGCACAGAATGAAAGATTTCTAAGAGTGCTGCTCTCACTAGGTCCTCCCCTATGTGGAATTATCTTATTCTGATTTATACATTGTTCCACTAAATTAATGTCAGGTTATACCATAGAAGTTGCATATGACAGTACTTCCAGTGATTTCAGATGTGGATTTTTTCAATATCCACATATCCTAACATGAAGGAAAATTTGGCTGAGAAAACAGGCAAACAATATTTACAAATGGCCTAGTTAAATTTCCTCTCAATTTTATAAGGAAACCCCAAATATCCTTTAGTATGGCATTTAAGCAATCTAAGCATCTAGAAAGGCAATTTCATTTTTCAAGTAAATCTACAAACCAATATTTATTTACATAAGAGATGACAATGCACTTCCTAGCTTCCTGAGCATTATTAGATTGTTTCTATTATTGTAGTAAAGGGAATGCCTAGAGAATCACTTCTAATATTTCTCCTTATCATGTATGAAGAATCCCAAAGTTGATGAATGCAAGCATTTAATTCCTATTCAAGATGCCCATGCAAAGATGGACTGAGGAAGAAGTACTTCTCTTCAGAGCATCTTTGAAATCTTTCTCTTTGGGATTACGAATTCACAGGATAGCCAAAAATTTAATTCAAACACAATGGTAGGGAAATAAAATAATGTCTTCTATTCATATTGATTTGTTCAACATGCAGTGAGTTGCACACAGAATTTATCTACTAGTTGACATGTCAGGGCAAGGAAGGGAAGAGTTAAAAATGTGAAGTGTTCTCCCTTTTTATTCGTACAAATGATTTTAAACCTCAAATGTGTCCAGGAAATGTGTCAGTATAAGCACTATAGGATGTATTGGGCTACCAATGGTACTTTCCACCTCAAGTATCTGAGGAGGTATCTGAGTTTTGGTCAGTTTTACTAAATTATTAGTGGACTTATCTTGGTCAATTAAGGTGGCTAGGAATGATCAAAATCAAATTCCCTGCTCTTGGATGAGTGACTCTAACTGGAACAGCAGACATTGGAGATTTTGCCTGTAGTTAATCACCAAAATAACATTAAGAAGGCCTGATAACTAATTCTGTGGAATTTTTCAAACTTGCTTAAATCAAAATAGGAAAATATCAGCCAAGAATTTAATATTTTCACAGTACAACTCAGTTTTTAAAAATAATTTCTTTGAAAATTATTTCAATACAGTCAAAATATGGTTCAGATCATATATGAAAAATTACAGTACAAATGCAAGTGTGACCATTTGTATGTAACAGTTAGTATTAAATATTTTGTTATGAAACCATTAGGCATAATCCACGGAGCTCATAAAAAGTCCATCACAGAACACTGTTGGAAGAATTTGATTGTCAATAAACATAAAATTGCAGCTATAATTTTCAGGTATTTGAAAGCAATTCATATAATTGTTCCATAAATAGTGTGTTTCTTTCTCTCTGGGGGTAATAATATATATTTATTTGATTGTATAATGGTTAATTATGTATTTGAGAGAACAGACAATACTCAATAAAAGCAACAAAAGCCTGTAAACAACCCAAAACCCAGCACACCCAATATCACAACACTTCCTAAAGGAAATTGACTTCTATTGCTCATGTTCTCATTACATTTAACTAATATCCTGGTTTATTCATCTGAAAGTCCTACATTTTTTCTTTACTAACCTCTCCCCCAAATGAATGAACCAATCAAAGAAACCGATAAACACCTAGACAAAAAAGTTTCTAAAAACAAAATAGCATAAATATGGATTTTTAATCCTGCACATTATTCTTCAGAGCAGATTGTCCCTGAACTGTGTACTATACTCTTTTTTTCATATAGTACTCCAAATGACTGGATTTTTGTAAATAATTATCAATTATCTTAGCAATTTTAAGATGAAATCTGTATGATGCTGATTTCTGATGAGATTTATATGCTGATGCAAAAGTGAGGATGAATTTTATATCTATAGTTTTAATCTATATGTTTCTCCATGTATATATAAAATTTGAATCAAATATCCCTACACACTGAAAAATTAGCCTGCCCCTTTAGCCCACAACCTTAGCATCTTTAAATAAATTCCTATTACAGCTGGAAGAGAAATACTTGGATGGGCTTTCCAGCTCCTGACTGACAGCAGAATTTAAAGAGATGCAGGAGTTTTGCTGGGATGAAAATGGTATAACATTCTTCTCTTTACCAAAAATGAGCAATTTTTGACATTTCAATTCTCTCCATTTCTGCTTCAACTGTGGCTCAGATAATTGCAAGAGGCTTTCAAAATAACTCAAAATCTATTTGAAGTAAAAAAAAAAAAGTCACAGATTTCCCGGTTGAGGGTGGATTAATGTGATGTGATTGATTTGATGTGAACAATTGTATGTAATTTGAAAGAATCTCATGTAATTAATTGACTATAAATTAGAAGATTGAAATTTATTAACAACCTGAACCTTTCTTTTTCCTTTTTGGTTCCATTTCCTCAGGTCTTGTTCCTCCTTTTTTTTTATTTTTTTTTTAATAAGGTGTAAAACCTTATCTCCAAAAGGATTAGATTTCTTGAATTAAATCTTTTATGTGACAAAAAATTGCAGTTGTAGAATTATGTCTCATTAGCTAGTGTAAAATTCTGTGGAACAGAATCCTACAGTATAAGTTAAATTTTGATTTCTGATAGATATATCATGATTTAGATTGGACTTTTGATATGAGATGCAAAAATACAACTGTACATTGCTGGTAGCAAAGTTTTAAACTATACAAGGTAATAATTCAGAAGATTCTTACATTGTTTCATATCAAATAAATCACTCTGTTAATCTCAAGTGTATCAGTATATGCATACCCATTTCATATCCATCTAACCTTCCTCAAGAACATTGCAAAAATACAATTTGAGAAATACTTTTTTTTTTTAATTCCACATTTTGTCTATTTTGGCTCAGGCAAGAAAAGGTAAGAATGCTAAATTTTTGTACCACATTTGACCCAAACAGGTGAAACATTAGAAGCTAAAAACATGGTTTATAATTGAAATGCTAAAGGCACCTTAGTTTGAACATCATGGTGCTTGTCAGTGCTGCTGCAACACAGGATATATTTCAGTAAATTGGATTGCTATGTATGGCAGGCTCCTATAACCATGACAGAAGGTACAGTAATGAGCTAATTTCAACAGCTTGTTATGTAATGAATTAGTAATCCATTATTTATAAAACTTATAATTAAATCACTTCTAAAAAAAGGATAGATAATCATTAATTTTCATCAAGCAATTTGCTATTGCCTAGCTTAGGATGAAAATATAGTTGAGAGAAAAGAAAATTTTTTTCTCACCTTCCATCATTTAAACAACCTTTTATATGAGAGCAAATTACAAAGGCATAACAGTCCAGATTCTGACAGTGGGTAGCTCAGGGCATCAGAAAGTCCAGACATTTCATTTTGGTAACATTTGTGGACAACTGTTCACTTAGCACTGAAACAGCAGAGCCAATGCAGAAATTCTACATAGAGAAACTTCAAAACTTCCATACACAGCTACATGCTTATAAATATGCTTCCTTTTGTAGGAATATATTTAAATAAGAAACAAAATTCCTTAATTCTTTTAAATTGTGTGGAAAACATCGGGAATTATATAAATAGCTCATTTTAAAAGTTAAAAATTATTTCTGTTTAGATTAATTGTTATCTTTCTTGGTAGATAGATATATGCTTACATATTTTTATACAAAATGATGGGTACAGACCCGGTCTCCTGCCTCGCACTGTACATACATTCCAGTGAGCTAGGCCGTGATTTTTCCAGCCCTTCTCAGAAGATATGGCATTGATGGATGAACAGAAAAATAGACATTTTGAGTTGATCTCATTTTTCTGGAATAAGTCTGCTTTAAGAACAGGTAGATGACTGTCCAAATTAGTCACTGTCAGAATACAATAAGCTCTGTGAGGTTTGGCTTTAAGCTCCAAGGTGCACGTAAGTTATCTCTTTTAAAGCCAAGGAATTTCAAAATTAATATTTGTAGATTCTAAAACTCCCAGAAAACAATATGTCTGTAAGCTGTGAATATTTATTTGCTTTTATTTATTTTTTAGAGGTTTTTTAAGTCTATTTTTTGTCTTTTACTTCTGCTTTAAAAGAAAAAACAAAAAGTTTGCAAATAGACAGAGACCTGAATAAATAGACTCTTCTGAGCAAACATGCAAGAATTCTTTACAGCTATAGAAAATATGGCACTTCCTTGAGTCACAGAATGAAAGTTTTTAATATGATATAGAACCAAATTGTACGTTGATTATAAATCACTATTTCCCATGGAAAGAAACATATACAAATGAATTTGAGATTTTTAAATTTAGACATACAGAAGACCAAACACTGAATCATCAGACATGACATACTTTAGAAGGTAAATATAGCAACATTTCTATGTCTAACCTAATGAGTAATAAAATATTTCTAGAAAACTAAAAATGGCTAAATGAAGGAACTTAATTTTATTACAATTTTTTAGATTCTAAAAAGTGAGAAATTTAGGTTCATATATATTCAGTCATGAAAGACAACATTGTGGTACTTCTGATATTGCTAGCAAGGTCTTTTATTACCTCAGTCTTAAAACCATGGGTATTGTCAGCAAGATACTGCTGGCCTTGCAAAACTGCTCCTGAAAGGCATCAACAAAGGCAAGAGGGTCCTTCACTATCTGGAGGCCCTGTGTGTCTCTCACATAACTTTAAGTCTTAATGAAATCCAGACACCTTACAGTACTGTATCCTGCTTCCTCCTGGTGTCCTTGCATGTTTTAGGGTGAGGTGCCTCAGATGTTCAGCTTAAAAGGAGACATCCGACTCCTCATCAAACTTAGGTGAGGTGGGTCAGTCCTGCCGTTGATCCTCTGAGCAGCCTCTGAGAAGATCCTGTGTGTTTCCTTTTCATGTTCTGATGCTGCTGTGTAACCTGCTCATTACCTCCTGTAACTCCTGGAACCACTCAACTCTTCACAGACAGCGCAGACCCTGCAGGATGAAAAGCCATCTCTCCTGGCATTAAAGAGAGGCCCTCGGCACATCCTGAACCCAGGGCTGAGGGCTGCAACCACTGTCTGGGTTGAAACATCTGGTCCCACAAGGGAGAATTCTTCCAATACCTGCTGGTTATTTGTTTGTGTCCAGCAGTTTTTCCTGTGGTACTCAGTGGTTTCTCACGGTCTGTTCAGTTAGCTAAACCTCACCCCAGCGCTTGGTCATTTGCCTTCTTACCTTGATGTTATTAAATTGAAAGTATGTCAGATTCATACTCCTCCCAATAAAACATTAATTAATGGCCTCAGCAATTTAAATTCATCTACTATTTCTTCCAGCAAAACCGTTCATGTGGTAATAATGTGAATATATCCTCATGGGCCCTGTTATGGGCTTTTCTTTCATTGCTATTTAATTTCAACTCTGCTTTTAATTTACATTCAATGTCTTTTCTATTATTAAATCATCCTGCTGTACACATACAATAAGAAAAATAAAATCTATTTAAAACCTAGAATGATCTGAGAAGACAATTTCTGAAGAATTGTATTCAGGGGAGCTGAAATAAATGATAAAAAATAACTTTGTAGTCTCTAAATTGTTGTAGGGAATTTAGTGACATTTTGTTTAATCAGAGACTGGAACATATAACTGAAACACATAAAATTAATTTTATTTAGAAAGGAATTATTTTTCTTGGTCTTTAAATTGTAATTGATATTTCTTTTAGCCAATAAACATGATAAATACCTATATTGCACTCATAGACCATGACATTGCATATATATAATATACATGTGTATATCGTATTTATAAATCAATGAGAATACTTCACTCTGACTGTTCCTGCTAACTGAATGTTGATGGCTGACATCAGTTGAAGAAAAAGCATAAGAACAAAGGAATTTTATTCTTGATCAAAAACTTGTCATGACACAGTAAAAAATTAATGTCTTTCTGAAGAGACAATTATATTACAGCGCTGAGCCAAACAGCCTTAAATCTAGTATTGTTACTAAATTCATCTTGGATACAGTAAATCAATTCAATATCCTGCTTTCATTATATTACATTTTACTGTTGGTTGGCATATATTTTTTACAAAGCCTTCATGTGAAAATCATTGTTAGTTTCGATTTAAGGTTGCTAAACTAAATGACTCAATGACAGACTACTGCAAATAGTGTAAAACCAGAGTTATTATTTATTTGTGCTTTTTTTCATTTGCACAGTCACATCTATCTATCGTTTGTCCTAAACTACTTATATATTTTCACTTCTGTTCTAAAGGAAAAAAAAAATTCACCTGGCATCTTTGGCTTTTGATACACAATGTAGGATCAAATTTTATATCATCAGGCCTCATTATTCTGAATAGATGACAGAAACTCTATTGGTGAGTACAACAGAGTTTTACTAGCAGAGATGGCTCCAAGTATGCCTCCTATTAAGAAAAGCAGAGAATCGTAAGAGTACCATGGCTGTGGTATTTATCCAAACTCATTAAATCCTGTAAACTTGGACCTGTTACCAAGTTTAATTTGATTGTTTCTCTTTATTTTTTTACTGATGCTTTGGTATAAAGGGAATATCATGTCTTCCCATTTCCCTGGACAGAGAATTAGTGTTCCATGAACTATAAAACTTCTAAAAATATAGTTTTGCTCTTATTACTGTTCTCTAATGCAAAGGTGTGACAGTAGATGTGGGTAAGGGCTTGGAAAGGAGTTATAGTTTGAGAAATACAAGATCCTGAAATGCACTAATGACATGGAAAAATTTGGCTGTTTTAACCCATTATTAATGTCTCTTGAATAGGCCTAGTAGATCAAAATATTACTCCTACCTTTCCACTCCAATATTACTGCATGGTGAGCAAATTGAATCAATTGGTATCTATTAGTGTGGTGGGTTTATCCAGGCTGGATGCCAGGTGCTCACCTGCCTCAGCTGGACGGAGGAGAAGGTAGGGTCAAGGAAAGGACAGGGAGAGATCTCTCAGCAAATACCGCCAAAGGCAAAACAGACTCTACCTGGGGAAATTAGATTAAGTTATTGTTAATAAAAACCAAATCTTAAAGCATAGCACCCCTTTGCCCCTCTTCTTGAGCTCAACTTCAGGTCTGAATTTTCTTCTTCTTACCAGTGGCTCAGGAGGATGAGGAATGGAGGCTGTGGTCAATTCATTGCATGTCGTCTCTGCCACTCCTTCCTCACCATGCGGACAGCTCTTCACACTCTCCCCCTGTTCCACTTTTGCTCATATCATAGATAGCAGTTCCTTAAGTGATCTGAATCATTCATTCATCACAATGTGCTACCCATACTTATCCTGAGGATAAGGGTGCGTGAATAGAGAACTGGGAATTTTATATTTTCTTTCCTTTCTGTGTTTAATGGAAACTATTATATTTGTATTCAGTTTGGAATATATGACTGAGACCTTTGAACTTTTTATGCAATAAATATAATAAATATTTTTTATGGATTTTAAAATCAGCAAGTACATATGATGTAGAAGTTCATTTGTCCTGCAAATAAAGTACAAACAAGTGTAGCTTAAATCTGTAGAGTATTCCCAGTAGGATGATATGCCCAAGGCATCATACACATTGAGGAAGGATTGATTTTCTTCTGCTTTATTTTGTCCAATGAAAAAACAGTCAATACCATAAAAATGAAAGATAAATGGATAAAATAAATAAACCAGGCATGAGAAAAGCTGGAAATATTAAAAGTCAGATCAATGTTTAAGCTGATAGTGTTTATGGATCCTTTCTGGATAGTATTTATGATTATAAAGGGGTCTTAAAAGTTGGATGCTTTTTCCATATCAGTAAAATGTCTATATTATTTATATAGTAATTCTACAGACAAGTCAACATCAGTACGTTCCTGCAATGTATGACTCCCAAACATCAAACAAATCTGTACACAATTTATGAAAATGGGTAATCAGTCATGTCAATAACATTTTATTTAGCAACATATACCAATAAGGAAAACTGTATTGTATCTGATCTATTTTCTCCATTTAAGTGCCCTTGGACATTTGAGACAATACTAGAAGAAAATTCCGTAATGTTTAGTTTCATGAAACTATAAAAGTGAAATCAGATGTCAGCACAAAAGCTTGTAAGTTAACAGCATCAAACTCTAATAAAATGTAGGAAGAACTGGTACTGATATTTATCATATCTGGTCTTGTTCTCTAGAGATTTTCAATAACATCATTAAGGAATGAGGAAAAACTGACAGTTAATTTCAAAACCTAGTTTAGTGCTTGGATGTCAAAACAAAATATCCACGTATTTAATTAAAGTGATTGAAAATACTTTGAAATTAAAAATTGATTCTCTTACACCCTAAGAAGTGTACATATATTTATACATAGCAAAAGGAGGATTTTCATTAGAAAAGCCTTTAACATTGTTCCCTATATTAGTATATGTTCTTTAGCAAAGTATTAATATGAGATAAAGTTTTTTTATATGAGAACATTTCTGTCTACAATGGCTCCTAGAAATCTATTTTCTTTTTTTATTTTTTATATCATCCTTCCCATAGGATGGATATACAAAGCTTGCACTTTTTTTCAGGACCTGTAATGGATTGCCCTGAACTGAGAGAAATAGACTTGCCATACTTTACAGCAACAGGATAATCAATCAACAAGACCCTCCAGCTCTAACATATAATGACAAAAACCCTAAAAATAATCTAGAATGCAGAAGGCTTATCTCACAGTTACCCAGGTAATGAAACAATAATTTTGTTTAATGTTACTTTTTCTGTCTTGCAGGATAATGGAAACTGCTGAATGGCAGTATAAGAGAGGAAGCTTGAGAGGCCTATGCCAAAGTAGTTCTAATGTTGTCCAATAAACTTTCAGCTGATGATATTTTAGTTTGCACTTAAAATTGATCTCTAAGTGGCAGGTACTGCTCTCCTAGTCTTTGCAGTCACTGCCATTTCTACCTTGGAGAGACTTTAATTGTCCTAATTTGTATGATTGTTGCGTGCCCGGCTTAAAATGGGACCGTGGACGGAGACGAGAGATCTCTATAAACTGGATCCTAGAACTTAAGTTTTATATACAAAAGGTATTGGGTAAGCTAGGACCCAGCTTAGAGCTGCTTGCAGCAGCTCAGAGCTGGCCCAGGTGGGGGAGGACAAAAGGCTGAGGGACAAAAGGCCCAGGTGGGGGAGGACAAAGGGCAGGAGATGGGAGCAGATAAGAACAGGAGGAAGAGAGCAAGAGCAAGAGAGAAAAGTAAGAGGAGTAAGAGACAGTAAAAGCAAGAGAAGTAAGAGGCAGGAAAAAGAGAGATAAGTTCTGGTTACAATGCAATAAATCCTTTTCTATGTTGAATATTCTAAATTCCACTAACCAATCTCCTGTAACATACAAATTCTACAGTATTTGCATACAGCCAATAAGAGTCCTAACATTACCATACCTATCACCNTAATTTAAACAGATGACAGGAGGATGTCTGTTCTGTGCTTCTTTCTTCTACATCCCTGTGTTATGTACAGCATTTACAGAATTCCATAACATCTGGAGATGTGGAAAGGTTCAGATAAAGTCTGAAGGGTGTGTTGAATTTCATCTTTCATTTTGTATTTTCAAGAATTCCCACTGATTCTCTTTACAATATCTTGAAATTTACTTTTACCACTACATTCCATTTTTTCCCCTCAGACTTTTGTACATAATGATCCATCCTTCTGTCTTCATTAGTATTTTAATAGGTGTCTGCCGGAGAAAAATAATCTAGCTGGATTTTAATGATTTCTTTTGCATTTGTATATATATCTTGGCATTTTCCTTTAAAATACAGGGAAGGAACTCTTCAATAATATTCCCAATAACAAAACAAAGGGTGGTAAGCCAATATTAATAAAATTATATATATATGGCAAAATTGTGAGCTCATTTTTTTAAATAAAAATATGAGACCGTAACTGCATAAATAATTTCTTTGAATTCATACAGAAATTAAATGTCCCAAAGAAGTGTTTCAGACCTTAAATGGACAGCTGTAATCAAAAGTGGCAATTGCATTAAATTTAATGGATTTATCTATTGAAGTTTTAATTATTTTGTAAATAATCATATTAATTATAAAATCTACTGAAAATATTCTCCATTTAAGTCAAAACAGGTTGGACAAATGCCAGGAATAATAGCAAAAAAAAAATTCCAAACCCGTCAACTGTTCTGTTGCGTTACACTTAAATGAGTTAATTCACTGAGAAGTTGTAAAGGATGTTCAATAACTCATTGAAATATAAAATTTATTTGGAAAACTATGTAAGACAACAAGTACCCAGAGAATATGAAATTTTTTTCAAACTTATATTCATCTACCAATTTTCTGGTTATTTAAGTTGCAATGTTTTCCAAATCTTGAATACTGTTTGTGGGTCCAAAATTACAAAATGAAATTGCTTGTTAAGACTATTGAGAGACAAAAGCCATGAACCAGAGCAGAATACATCCCATTTCAGAACAGAAACAGAATATCATGTAAGCAGAACAAAATTGGCATCCAAAAATGGAAACTAATAATAGATTTACATTACTGTAATTATTTCAATCTTATTTCTTAATTATATTTTCCTGTACAATTATTCACTGAAATTGGTAAATAGCAGAAGTTACTGAAAGTAACTTTATTTGAAAGTAAGTTTCTTTGAGTTCCTTAAAACTAGGATATAGTTTAAAAGACATAATATGTCATGGTGGTAGTGATTCTGCCTTTCACAGTTTATACTGTGGATAGAGAAATTGGAGGTTCTTTTGTTGAGGAAGAAACATGTCCTTTGTTGTTTGTTTATTTTAAATATTATTTGCTTTATAAATGAGAACAGATGAACTTCTGTAGTGTGATGTGTAATGATTAATTCTAGAAATGTTGAGAATATGGGAGGAAAAGTTAGGTATTGAAAACGTAGGAAGGTTATTTGTCATCTTAATGTGAAGTCAGTTGTGGAATACAGGGAACACAGAAAATGTATCTCATTGGCTCTTAAATGGAGGTTGGTACAACTTGCTGATGCCTTAAAGGATATTTTTTCCTATAAAGAACAATGAGGAATTCTGGATAACACTCTTCTAGCCACTTAGTCATTTTAGACAAGTATTGAATAATGTTAAATTCATGTGATAAATATAGACCAAAAGTAGAATAAGTATAGGGTGATTGAGTATTCTGTTGATTTTAAATTTGTAAACTCAACAATGAGATCCCTCAGGAAAATAGCCACAAGTTGCTGAAATTGCTTTAAATGTTATCTTTCCATCATTATTGAGTTTGAAAGGAGAAAAAAAAAAAACAAACCCTTCTGGGCTAAGCAGATATGCACTGTCAGTATATCGGAAAATACATATAATTTTTAATACAAAATTACAAGAAAGAAAAGAAAGGGAGAAAAGCATGTGTCTTTCACAGTAGGAAGATCATTCAACTTCTGAATTTTTCGAAAAGAAGGTAAAGAGGGGAAAAAGTACAGAATATACCAATTGGAAATTTTCCAGAGCAAAATGTGTACACCTTCCTTTGGACTGGTCAATGTTTCCCAAGGTACAAACAGAATCTTTCTGGGCTAAATGAGATAATTCTGCCTACACTACTACATCCTGAAAAGCTTTTACATAAGAGATCAGTGGATGTTGGTTTTTTTAGATGGTGTTAATCTATATTGTATCCTGTGCTCCTGGCACAGGATACAGTATATTCAAAATGTTTTACTGACCTTTGAATTTCTGTTTTCCGATTGAAAGTATGATCTGAAATCAATTGCAATAATAATATTTATTTAATGATGCTTGGTTTTGAAATCTTGGATCCTGTCTTAATTTTAATCTGTTTGACGCATAGGAAGTAGGTGTAAGGTTTCTGAGTTTGGTCTTGCTTCAGTTTATGGTATCTATGAACAGTTAACACCTCTCATAAATAATTTGGCAACCTTACACCTATGAGCACCTGTAACTCCATGGGAAGATGCAGTATGGACTTCTGCTAGTGATAAATCAAATGCCAGAAATCTTAACTTCTAGGAAAAATGATGTACTGTTTTGACATAAGAACAAGGGAATAGCATCATCAAAAACCCGTGAGGATGTAAGTTTTGTTACTGTTTGATCATTTCAGAATATTTTAAAAATGCAAATGTAAATGAAGCTATAACAAACCTCATTGGTTCTGTATTTTCAAGGTTATTGTAATTAATATATCTTCAAATATTCAAGTTAAGGGTATATTCAAGTGCATAAGAAAATATTTACATTGATTTAAATGTAAATCAACATTTCTAGATGCCCATAAACTAAGATATACTGAGGAAAAAATGGTAAATATGATGGAAAAATCACAGAAGTGTCTAAGTAAAATACAATAATAATAAAAAAAAAAAAGCTCAAGATTTTTCAAATAATTCTATTTGGTTTTTATGGGTTTCTTGAATGCTTGAGTTTTTCAATATTTGCCTTAATCATTTTCATAGTAACATATTTTTACCATTCAAGACATTCCTTGGAAAACAAAATGTTTTAAAGGGAACTTATGAAACAAATGAACGACAAAAAGTTTCTTACAGTCCTGTAATGGAAATTCCTTTTTCCAAGAATCCTCCTTTCTAAGGAGGTTTCCTTCTTTCCTTTCCCAGAAAGTTTACGCATTATTTTGTTTGTAGTCTTCCTTTTTTTTCCCCCAACTTCCTGTCATTCTCACAGATACTTTAGACTTCATTCTTTTAACTACTTCTGATGTATCCAAACTGGCAACAGCACAACACTGCACTAGTCAATTTAGTTAGATTCCAGGCTGCATTTCTTCAGATCTGCTGTCACCTATCTTTCCAACCTCTCCAGAAAGAGATGTTTACGCTGTAGGGAAAAAAAAAAGGGACAAAAAAAGACAAGAATAGAAAGCAAGCATATCTAGTATTGTAATAAAACATAGACAGTTTGTTTCTATAAATATTATATACCTTACAGTAAAATTTTAGATATGATTTTAAAAGAAATCTAATGTCAAAATCAGGAACATCGTAGCAAAGAAATACCTTACTTCAAGAACTAAACAGTGTGTAGTAAATCTTGTTGCTTCTTTTCATCTTTCTGGCAGTCTCTTTTATAATGGATCTCTTTTCTTTTCCATTTCCACTCATTACGGCTCCATTTGTGAAGGTCTGTTCATGTGTTTAATTGCTTTGAGTAATCCATGAAACATCTATGGTGACAGTTAGACACTAATTTTTTTTTAGGTGCTGACTTTTTTTTCCCCTCATTGTGTGACCATGATTTTGTGCAGTCCTTAATCCAACAATCCACATTCACTCAGTACTTCAGTGAATACCACAACTCTAATACAATTTTGAACTATTTACCTCTAAACCCCGTTGTATGGAACTGATATGATCATAAAATTAAAACATATAAAACAAAATAAATACTGCTTTTAGCAATCCAACTAAGACAACATTTTTTGTAAAATGTGATATTTAAAAAGCTGGTTATAGTCCTCACATATGTCTGTTTAGATTTGCAAGAAGCCAGCTATGAAATTATACACGTATTGGTATTAAAAAAGGAAAAAAAAAATTATCTGAAATGAGGTAATTTCTGAGAGGTTAAAGTCATAGGTCATGATCTAATTATAAGCATGCTCATTTAAACCATTTTTTGAGACATTTACCAGTAATAGACCACCACTGAGCAAAGGCATATTGTTCAGCATTTACACGAGCTGCATTAGTGATCATTTGATTATATATCCTTTTAGAGTTTACTGCAATGCTCCAGCTCTCTCTCTTTAGCCTTCAGATTTACACACATTCTTTCTTGTTAAATCTTCCCTGCAGGCCCAGTCAACTCCCATGTATGGCAGAAATGCTGTCTTACCCATTCATTTTATTGCTGATGCTTCTTTTCTATCCTTACTTTTGAGAGGCAGCTAATCATGTTCTTATTCTTTAAATTATATTCCACTGCATTTTGCATCCCATTTCCTCCTTTAAAGCAGCACCTATGTTCTTACCTTCATTTCAGGGAATATATACATTGTTCCAAACCTTAGAATGAAGCTCACAATTTTTTAATTCTGAATACTCAAATTCTAGAAAAAAAATTATCAATTTATCCTATTCCTCTTAAAGAAATTATATAAACACTTACGATGTGGATAAATTGTTCTTAACATATTTAAATTTTCTTAATTTCTTATCTTCCACACAGAGAAGGCATAGTATTCCCCAAGGAGTGAAAAATGGGTGTGAAATTTGGTCTCTTCATTTTTTTTATTTATTGGAGAAGTAAGCTGTAGCATTAACCTAATTATTACTTTTTTACATGTGTCAGAAAGAGAAAGAAAAGCAGCCAAAAAATTTTACTTCAGACTCCTTTAACTTTTATAATTAGCGTATTTAAGACTTAAATAAGCGTGTTATATAAATTGCTTTAAAGACATTATTTAAAAAGTCAATCAAAATAAAGAAAAAACAATTTCTGTGCTATATTTAAATAATCATTCCACTGTTAAACTCACAAAAAGTAGATGTTCACTATAGTCCTACTATGGAAATTACAATTTTAGACCAATTGAGCATGAATAATTATTTACATATGTAATTATATGCTATTTCTAATGTGAACTATCAGTAGATGGAAAGACTACAGAAAAAAAAAAAAAAAAAGAAAATTAAAGAATTAAAAACCAAACCAGAATTGTGGATGCAATGATATTCTGGGGGGTAATGTTAGTTTTCAACTTAAATAACTGTCTTTTTCCATGGTAGATCTAGTTTTAAGCAACATACAACAATTTTGAACAATTATATGTTCCATTTGTTTCTGTTCCTCTGTTCCTCAATTACTTTTCAGAAACTTCTGGGGAGTCTTCCTATTTAATCATTGCATTTTCAAATAAATTGTTGAGTAAGAAAATCATGAATTTGATAGAGAAAATTATACATAAAGAAGGGTGAATTCTGACACACCAGTTCCTAGTGGGAGTACTCTATCAAGTTCGTTAATATTAATTTATCTAGAACTCTTGGAGACTGCCGCTTTCAAATATCTTCTGTCATTTAGAGGATGGATTAGAAAAGAGAAAGAATTGTCTATTAATAAATCATGAGAACTTCCTATTGTTACAAGTTATTAATAAATCTTAAATTGTAATTAAGAGTGAACATGATTAAGGTTGTTGCTCAAATAAAATGTTATGATGAAGGCAAAAGTTTCATTGTAATTTTAGTTTATTGGGCTAAAGTTATTTAATATGGTATCAGGAGGAAACAAATTCAGCAAATGCCATGTTGTTTACTCATTGTTATCTGTTTTAATTGAGGAAATTCTACCAAACTCTATGAAACTGTGACCACAATTTAAAATAAACTGATAATCTGTGATGTTTATATGGCATCAGTATACACATATCAAATATTCTTCATTTTATTTCTTATGTTAAATCATAATTTATATACATTTTGCAACATTAATTTCTCTAGGATTTGGTAAAAATACTCAAAACTAACATATATTTATCAGGACTCCGAAGAAGGGATTTTTAGGGGTCAGATTGTATGTTTAGACAACAATCTTTTAAAAGAATGAGTTTGTAAAATTTGTGGGTGTTTGTACCTTGCTGTCCTGATTTTGGCTGTGAATTTTTTTTATTTTTGATTTGAATTCCAGTCATAGTAAATTGTAGTGTTGATAACACATTGATGTTTCAGCAATTCCTTAGTGCTTACACTAGATCAAGGAATTTCAGTTTCTCCTATTCTGACAGGGAGCAGGTGGGCAAGAAGCCAGGAGGCACCATAGCCAGGACAGATGACTCTAACTGGCCAAAGGGATATTCCACATCACAGAGAATCATGTTCGCTGTATAAATTGTGGGGAGATGTCTAGGAGGGGCCAATCACTGCTTGTGAACAGGGTGGGTATCAGTCAGAAGATAGCGAGCAACCCTTTTGTGGTTTATTCTTGTAGTTTATTCCATTTTCTCTCTCTGTTTTCTTCCTTTTTCTTACTATCACTATCACCATCACTATTTTGATTTTGCTGTACTTATCTCAGCCTATGGGTTTTACCTTTTTCCTATTATTCTCATCCCACAGCAGGAAGGTGGAGGGAGGAATAAAGGAGTAGTTATATGGTCCTTAGTTGCCATCTGGGGTTAAAATATGACACATAAATCTATAGTTTATATTGGCCCTGAGGAATCTATTCAGGTGCCCACACTTATGACTTCAGTATGATTAATGATGTCCTAAGACATTCTCATATGTCTCCAGTTGCGACTTTAAAAAGACATGAGTATTCTGTGTAGCACTTACTATGTCATAATTTGGTGCATTATAACTGGTACCTGTGCTCTAGCTGTGCACCTTAGCCCCCCTTGTGGCTTCAAATTTATCTGTCTAATAGGCATGTGAAGCTTTCTTAGACCTTCCTGTGTGACTAGTAGGTCTGAGAGAAGACCAACAAGGCACCCACAATATTCTAGAATGTTAGCTATAATCTGGATGAAATACTGCAGGGCACCTTCAGCGTTCCCTTTACTTAACTGAATGAAGTACCGTGACCTACTGTGTGGACACCCACAGGACCTAAAGATATCACAATGAAAACATCTCTGTTTAGATGTCCTAATATCAAATGTTATTTTATTCAAAGTACTGAAGCTTGAAGCTGAATTAGGTACATATCACAATATATGGCAGACTGCAAGATACAAACTGACAATTCTTTGTTCTATCAAGTCTTGCCAGCATAGAGGAAAAGGCTCATCTTATCACATTGCCTTATATTAGTGACTGTATCATGCCTTGTCAAGAGCTCTCCTACAAATTTTATTTCTTAATAAAGAAAAACTGGTTCTATAATGTTATAGCTCCTAGCTGGAAAAATCATTCTTTCCATAAGTACTTAGAATAATCTTCACAAGTACTGGATAATAGTAATGCTCTCTTCAGTCCTTTAGAATGGCTGAAACAAAGGAGAACATGCAACAGACTCCATGAATGGTGCCAGACACCAATAACTTGCTCTCCTTCCTTCTAGCCTTTATAGCCTTTATCTCACAGGCATGACACCTGTGTGACTCCTTCACCCTTCTGCAATTCCAGCATTCCAGGTCTCTTTACCTTCCATGCTGCTCACCTGTCTTACACAGCTGTAGCCCATTAGAGATGAGGCTCGGCTGCAGCCCCATTCCCAATCACCACAAACTGTGTGCCTACATAAAATTCACACTTGATTTCTGAATTTGTGTGACAAGATTTCCTTGTCAGCAGATAATTTTAATTCTATCAATTTCCATCAACACTATGATGTTTAAAGATGTCATTAAACCCACTTTTCTCTGGCACAGAGTTCTAAACATGTTTTGGAAGAAGTGATTAGGAAATTCAATTTTAATGTGTTGGTTTGTTTTCTAGAAAAACAATATTTTACTCAGAATGAAAAAACAAACTCAAAAATTCAATACTGAAAATGTCATGGAAATGTGCTTTTCAAGCCAGACCTCCTGTGGCTTTCAAAGCAGTCCAATTTCAGCTAAACTTCCACCCTCATGTGCTTTCTAGACTCTCTCCTTCCTTAGTAACATTCTGCAAGAACAGAAAGGGCAGCTGCAGCCTGCAAAATCTACAGTTTTGTATTTTGCACTCACAAAAGCTGAGAAGTTGCAGCATGTTCAAACTATTATATAATTATTTGTCTCTTTGTTATTTTTGGGTTTGAGATAGTTTTGCTTTTTACATTTGGGAAATTTCAAGGAGTCAAAATTGAGCAGAGAAAATGTTTTATACTGTTTTATGGTGGCTAATTTTAGAGGAGATTAAAATAGTTGAACGAGGATTAAAAGTTCCTGCTTTTCCTATTTATTTTCACAGAGACTTGTTTTTTGAACATGTACATGTAAAACTTGATAGGGTGTATTTTTCAGGAATGGTTCCCAACAAAGTTTTGGAGAGCCATTGGTGTTAAAGTAACCATATTTTAAAAATCAGCAAATTCTCTCTGGCCCTAATATGTAATACCTTAAAAAAAAGTACTGAATATTAGTGAAATCATTGGGTGCCAAAGGATTTTGCTCATTAGAAGTTTAAAGCTTTTCTTGACTTGGAGGAAATTATAGTATGTCCTAGAAGGAAGAACTTTAATCCATATTGCTAAGCATAACACATTTTAAACTGATTAAAACTGCACATGAAAACAATAAAAAAAGCATAGCATAATGAATTACTATCCATTTGGACATAGTTCATCTGCAAGACAGGAATGAAAACTGACCATGTAATTCAGATCTTTGTTTCTCCCACAGTGCACAAATTTTAAACAGTAGAAAGGATATCTTCTGTACACTTTTCAATGCAAATCCTCATCTGCTTACCCTTTCACTGACTTATTATTATTATTCTGATTTTGTCATTAAACCTCTGAAATGAGGTGGTGTTTGTACTTACTTCATAAAATGTTGAATGTACTGTCTGCACTTACTTGTTGAGGTAAAGATTTCTATCAAACTTCCTTCTTCATCAATCATTACTTTCTCTTCATTTCTAACACAGCATCCAATCATAAGGCAGACACCTGTTCTTCAGCTGCTCTTCATCTAGCATATAACTACCCTGAAATAATTTGCAGTCTAAGCCATATCATCTTAAACTGTGAGGTAACTAATTAGCAATTCTAAATGAAAAGAGAACTGGAAGCAGAAAGCTACACTCCCACAATAAATATGCCTGACAATTTGTGAAATTCAAGGCTTATAGCACTTATGGATAAATGTGGTGAAAAGGCAGAATATATACATTTGACATTTGGAACAAAACCCCATCTCATCCTCAAGGCAATCAATAAGCCATAATTCTGATACTCAGATCATTCTATACTGAATGAGGTTATTTACCAAGTTCATTAAGACATCATGAATCTCAGCAGATAGAAAAATTTTCTTTGAAATAATTCTTAACTAAGTTATTAGTAACATTAACTTTTCTGTGGAAACCAGAATAAATTAAATAGGTACAGGCCAGACCATAGGAGGATCTAGTGCTTTAGTGTCAGACTCTAAATGATCTCTATTTCTTTTAATTAAGAAAAAAAATCTTAGTTGCTTTTAGTTTCTACTGAACAGATGTTTTCAGTGAATAGCTAGCATGATGTGCATGATTTATTTCCCCAAAACTAATACAGGATACAAGTAATTTTCATCATTTCCTCTAATTTGCATTATATCTGTCTGTTCCAACATAGTCTAGTCACCAGTGGTCTATGTGATTTCAGCAGCCCAACAATTAAGGTAGCTGGCCAAGAACTTCTGCAGGATTTCATGTAAATATTAATGGTAACAGCTGTCAGAGGTAGAGTTCTTTAATTCCAGGGCTAAAAGGCAGCAAAGCATCATAAAAGGAAAGGACGTTTGGAATGGAATGGAGATCATTCAAGACAACTTGCTGTTCAAAGCAGTGCTAGTTTCTAAGTTAAACCAGGTTTAGAAAAAAAACCAAGTTTCCCTGAGTCTTGTTCAGTCCAGCCATGAATATCTGTGAGGGTGCTTTTTCTACAACCATTCTGCATAACTTACTTCAGTAATTAAACACTTTCTGAGCAAAGAAGATTTTTTTTGTCCAATCAGTTTCTCTTCCTGAAAGCTGTGGCTGCTGTATCTTGCCATTCATTGTGCACTGCTGAGCAAGTCTGGCTCTCGCTGCAGTCCTCGTTTAATGGAAGTCTGCAGTAAGCCCTCCCTCAGATTTCTTTTCTCCAGGGTAAAGACATATGTTTCATTTGGTCTCAAACTATGTGTTGTTTGCTCCACTTTCTAATCATCACAAGGATTAGTTCCAGTTTGCCTTGTATTGTGGGACATAAAAAATTCAGGAAAATTCAGGAAAAAATCAATTCCTTCAAATTCTTTTTTTGTACTCATTAACCCAATATGGTAACATACCTGGCTTTTTGTGAGATTTACCAGATCTTTAGCACCTGACTCATGCTCATCTCATTGTCTGCAAGAACCCTCAACTGCTTTTTTTTTTAATACTCATCCTGAATTTTTACAATGCCACCAAATTCCATTTTAGCCTGTATTCTTCTTACCTACATCACCAATCACTATCAAAGTCAGAGGTACGCAGCTGAGGAAGTTTGGACCAGACCAAGAACTATAGAGTAAATTGACATTGTGGAGGCATCTACTGCTTCTCAGCTATCCCACCAATCTGATATACATTGCAAGATGAAGACTTATTATATAGTTCAGCTGATACCATAAAACTGATGCATGCTCTTTTTCCTTTTGACTCATTGTGGCATGCCCCTTGTTATGGCTTTTAGAACTGATAAATTGTCACAATAACAATCACAAAACTGCTGCTTCTTTTTATCTTCCCTAACTTCTCTTGAAGTTACAGACAAGGAATGTCTACATGATTCAGCTTTCACTTTAAGGTACAAACACCCCAAGTTCAGTCTGCCCACTCTGTCCCTGTGACGCTAATAGTGTCAGTAAGAACACCTAACAATAATACAATCCGTGTGTTCTGTGTCAGTATGAGTCAGCTGCTCAGCTCAGGATCCACAGCTGACTCAAGCTCATAGAAGATGATTGCTGATGCATGCATGAGTATGCTTTGCAGAATAAATAAATAAATAGATTAAAAGTTCTTAATAGGGAATTCAAATGCTTCTTGCAGAACTGCTGAAAATGCTGCCAATCAGATCAAAGAAAGGCATAAATTTTAACCCCAGAAATTGTGTGCCTGCCAAACGCCCAAACTGAGAGAAATACAACTCCTCTTAGTGATAGGTCAAGAAGACAATATTTGCTGTTGTCACTATAATTTGCTATAAACTTCTGCCTCTGCCTTCCATTTTGATACATTTCTTTGCTATATTTCAGCCATTCACAATCTGACACTTCTGCTGGTTGGTAATTGTGCATGAATAAGGTCAAAGCAGTCTGTATGTATTGAAAAAAAAATCTGAGTGGGGTCACAGCTGTGTATATTGATTACTACTCTCTGCCATTTGCATCAGCTCACTGCTTTGAGATGACCATTTCATCTTTCATTTGATTCTTTTTCTTACTTCCCCTCATGCCCAGATACAAATTTTCTACATTAGCAGCTGCAATTGTAGAGCTCGCTTCTCACTCACATGATGCCTTTGAACACTTTTTCTAGGTCTGTTATTTTACTATGATGCCATGCATGAAACAGTGAACACAAACCCTGTGCTGTCACACCATGTCTCTCAGAAGGTATTATTAATCCACCAAATGTGGAGATTCATTTGGCCTCTCTTTCCAGGCAGTCAGCAGAGTCAGCTTGATTTACCTTGCTCCAGAACAGATATCTAAAGTAATTCAAAAGAACTATGGCCTAGGATTGCTTATTTTTCCTTGTTGACTACAAAATAAGTTTACAATGTCCAGACTGGATGTGAATACATACACAGTAAACACATAATTACCTGAGATGAAATCCACTCACTATCTGTGACTAGTGAATAAGTCTAGAGTATAAAATATTTAAATAATCAACCGCATTCTTATTGATGGAAGACATAAATTCATGAGTGATGCTGAGATTATATTTTCAAGCAATTGTTGTGGAAATCTTAAACTTCCACAGAGAAATACTCAAAGCTCAATGCTCAATGGAAAGAGATTTTTCACTGGTCATAAAGATGTGAAGTTTTAAGTGTCTGATTTGCTTTTGATCAAAAGTTTGCATGACTATCTATAGATGGATGCAGTGAGTTGACCTTGGCTGGATGTCAGGTGCCCAACAAGATACTCTATCACTTTCCTCAACAGCTGAGCAGGGGAAAGAAAATAAGATGTAAAAATTTATAGGTTGAGATGAGGCAGTTTACTAAAGCAAAAGTAAAAGGCATCACAGGTGCAAGCAAATGAAAAATCCCTAAATATTTTATCCTCCACTTCCTGTGCGCAAACAATGTTCATCCACTTCCCAAGAAAAAGGCCTTCAGCAGGTGTAATGGTTGCTCTGGAAGAAAAATATTGTAAATAATTACTGTCTTCCCCCAGCCTTCCTCCTCCTTTTTCTTAGCTTTTATATCTGAACAGATATCTTTAGTCAGATTGAGTCAGCTGTTCAAGTTGTGTCCCACCCCAAGATTTTGCCCTCCCCTAAGCCTACTGATGAGGAGGAGGGATGTTGGAGAGACAGCTGTGATGCTGTGCCAGTGCTGCTCAGCAGTAGCCAAAACATAGCTGTGTGGGATCAGCTCCCTTCTAGCTCCCAGTGCACAGCACAGCACTGTGAGGGCTGCTGTGGGAGAAAACTGTTTCAGCCAGATCCAGTGAACTGGACAATGTGGGATTTTAATGCTATATCTGGCATTTGGTGTCAGTGTGAGGCAATGGAAAATATTTTTTTTCCTAAGGCTACATGAGTGTATTTTTTTTAACATAAACTCATCCCATCGTTACTCAACCTTGAGATTACTTTCTTGCAAAGATGTAGTGTGCTGACACTACTGTCTAATTTCAATTTTTATTACCTTCCTGTAGCTTTTAATAAGAATTTAAACTCTTAAATGTCAGATTTTAGGGTATATTTAGATAAGGCTAATGATCTGGTCTGGATTTTTTTTCTGATGAATACGAAATCTGTCAAGAGCAGCTCCTTTTCCCAGGAGAATCGCTGTTGCAACCAGATCTTCAATAGTTACTTCAACAGCAAAGGAAGTTCTTTGTGGGCATATCAGTGATGGAGAGATAGGCAATTCCGAGTTGAGATCAGAAGACAAATTTATTGAGTATAGAAGGGTTTATATAGGGTTTTACTAGCGCGGAACTTATATAGGGTTCTATTTTTGGCAAAAATTTCCCATTGGTTACATATTGTTCATGACATTATGTCACATGGTAACATCTTATTACAAAGTTTCACAGCATATTTCTTGGCCACTTCTTGCCCAGGATTTCTACTCTATCAGGCCTAAGATATCAGGTCTCTTTGTCAGTTCCATTGTACTCTGTTCTATTCCCTATATGGACAAAGAATTATTATTGCGTTCAGGACAGCAGAATAGTTTTGCTGGTGTACCAACATACATGTGACAAAAGCTAAAATAATGTTGTATATGACTACTCCAAAACCTCAGGCAGGACATTATCTTGGCTTACTTTAGTCATATAAGGGGAAAAAAGAAATAAAATAGGTCTGTGGGGTAAAAGGAAGAGACCTCTGTCTCTCACATTTATGCACATGGGTACTGTGACTGTCCAGCAGAGCTACTCAAAGAAGCAGAGATCACAGTCACATAGCTGAATGCTTAATAATAAACCATATTAGCTGCATTTCAGACCTGTCTTTTTAAACAACTGTATTTGCTACAGCTTATTAATCAAGGAAGACTATGCCAGTAGCTGTGTCTCTTGTCATGCACATCTTTTTCTGTGGAAATGTGCCTGCACAAATGATTGTATCTCATTTTGCAGGGATCAGTCAGATGTTACTGTTTAAGAAGTTTATGAATTCACCGTATTTAATTGTTTCCTCAATCCAGTTTTAGACACACTGTTTAAGAAGATTCCAGGAACAAAATAAACCATTTGTCTTCATTGTATGAACAGATATGAAGTCATTTTAACATTGACATGAGAAAATATTTAAAACAAAAATTATAGCTACCCAACCAATGAGAAAGCTAAAGTGACAACGGCATTCATATGTACAACTTTGAAGTAGACCTTTTTTACTTAAAACCCTCTTTTCTTCAGCAGTGCTCCTAAGGTGTTTCCTCCCCTGTGGTAATCATAATCTGAAAAGCTACTCCGAAGGTACATAAGATGAGAGCTTTCTTTCTCAGATTGAGTGGACTGTCTCTGGTTGCACAGCCTGAGTTTTTCTTGCACTGAAGAGGACACTTACACTGAATGGGTGGACACAAGACTTCTGTGGTGGTGCTCTATTAAGAACTACAGTCTTCACAGCAATGTTTGTGGAGTCAGATCCAGTGGGCAGTGAGTAGCACAGGTGATATAAAACACACTTTTGTGTTTAAATATTAATATAAAATAAGGAACAATAAAGTTCGGCAGAGTCTTACTGCTAGAGGTGGTCCCATAAGGAGCCCACAAAAATGTGTCTGATACCTTGATGCACTTTTATCTGCACCAGTCCTTTGAGCAGCTGCATGAGGCACCTCTGCCCAGCCATGAGTCTATTCCCCAGCTCACCTCTTTTGCCTAGAGGTGATTTCTGAGCACATACATTCCAGGTTGGCAACTAGACAATGTTGCAGCTGTTTCTTATCACCGAGGGAATATTCACTCCTTCAGAAGGAATCTTTCTATCTCTGGCATTCTTGCTTCCAGCCACCATAACTCATTCTGATGTTGGACCTTTCTACCCTACATGGTAAAGTCCGTGCTTGATTGTTTCTTAGTCACAAATCACTACTGCTGTTGCCATTTCAGAGAAGTGGCTGAACACACAACTCACAAATTATAATGAGATATGATATGTCCAGCCACAACTATCAGGCATAAATTAGTTTTCCAGCAACAGAGTCATCAGGAAGGAGAGACAAAATTATTTATTTGAAATATTTTATTTCAATGTTCAATGCTTTTTCAATGTTCAGGGATATTTAATACACTATTTCAAGGGCAGTATTAGCTATGTAGACGCTGCTCTCCCTCTCAATTTAATTCCATGTGGTTTTATTGAAGAGAAAATAGAACAGGGCTATTTCTTCTGTAGAGGAGATGATAAGGAGAACACTAAAAATGAGCACACACCCCACCACCACCACCAGTCCTTTCAAATTGTTACAGAGTTATAGTACATTACATTTATTTCTTATCAAATATGTATGTGATGCTTTTCTAGAAATACATTCTAACAACATTGAAGTACTGGTTGCATTACAGAGACAGAAGTGGTATTTTACAGCCTCTACTTTTGGACTGTATAGTCTGAAGAAAGCCCATTTGAGTTTATAAATCACACTTGGGATTTTATATTACCCATGTAAAATACATTATTTTTCAAAAGCAAAGAGGCATTTTATGTCTGGATGTAGAAGAGGACACATGTGAAGGTTCCCAGAGAAAACACATCTGCAGCTTTTCTGCAGAACATGGCATGGTCATCAGCTTGGAGAGATCACAAATTGCTTTTTTACAAGCATCATACTCATAACTACATGAACTACATGGTTGCAAACAGTGTATCCACACACAATTCCTTTAAATAAGTGGAATTACAAGAGAAAATAACCAACATAGATAAGACCAGAAAAAAGCTATTAAATGAAATTTTTATGTTATTTTGGCTGATTTTGTTTTTAGTATTTAAATGTAGTGGGACTACTTTGGTGAGCTGTCAGGTGCCCACCAAGCCCATCTATCACTCTCTCCCCTCAAGAGGACAGAGGGAGAAAGTCCAGAAATTGTCTCCTGCCTCATGGATATGCAGAAGTCATCTGGACAAAGATGTGGGCAACTGTTCTAGCTGTCCCTGCTTGACAAGAGTGTTTGGATGAGAGAGTCTGTTTTGTATCTCCATTCCTCCTAGAAAAGTTTAATCTTCATGACAAAACTTGAAGCTCACTCTTCCCTCCAACCCCTGATGGGGTCTCTGAGGAGAATCAGACAAAAATGTTAAAAATTCTGGGTTGAGATAAGACCACTTTAAAAATTGAAATGAAAAAAAAAAAAACCAAAAAACAATGAAAACCCAATAATAAAAATAATAATAAAAACCAAGAGGAGAAAAAATGAGGAATAAAACCCAAGAGAAAATAATGATGCACATTACAGTTCCTCACCACTACTCTTCACCAGCAAGGACTAGGTCCGCTTTCTGCATAAACTCTGAAGCTTAGTATGAAATTGACTCAGTGGTCACTGTGGTATAGTCTCATATTTATTTAGTCACTTTATCTCTGGAAAGGAAGATAATAAATGAAGTTTCATCTTCACAAAGGTCTTTAGAAGACCTCTATACAAATAGACACTGGTCTGAGTGCATCTGGCCTTTGTACCAAGCAAAACAATCAAAACTGTAATAAAGAATGAAATTAAAGGAAAGTATGATACTGTGGTGAAAGTCAATTCAACTTTTTTAGAATAAAGCCACAACCTGCAAATTTTGAAGTGATATTTAGCGAAGTCGATGAACTTGTCAATAAATCTCATAACAGCATACATCAGCTTCCAAAAAGGTTTTAATGGGCTTTTTTATTTTTTTAAAGTAGAAAAGTCCTGTTGGCTTTTGTCATGTGACAAGATATGGAGTGCACTTGATTTCTTTAAAAATTAAAATAAATGAGGCAAAAAATGAATATCTATTTATTGTGTGGTGCACATTTGTGTTCTATATCTCACTGTGGTAGTATGATTTTTATGACAAAATTAAAAAAAACCCCAAGAAATTACTATATTAAGTCACTAAAATAACGGAGAACTATTAAAGCACAGTCAAGCAGACCCAACTGTTCAGGAGAGTTCAGAGAAGGCCAATGCTACAGATTGTTGCAAGCTGCAGGACAAGTGACAATAACAACCAACATTTGTCCTGTTTCTCTTATCCGAACTGTGCAACCAAGTAATGCTATTTTCTCTTGTGTGTGCAAGGAAAGTTACTTTCATCTGGAATGGATCTTTGTGGTCTTTATTGGTTAATCCTTTGTTTCTGGTTAATACTGGCTGGGGTTTTTATTAGTGGGTCAGTGTCTTCACAAGACAGGAAATTCTGAGGTCTGCCACATGCTAAAGGCAGTCATTCAATCTCTACCACTAGTTTGTGTTGTATACCAGTTCAATAGAGAATAATTCTGTTTTGTTATCAAGGTGACTTTGTCTGTCAAACTGCAGGACTAAATCTAAGAGATGATACAGTGGAGAAGTGGCTAAATTTAGGAACCACAACTGGATGCATTAAGGGAATAGGAGGAACTATATTCCTCACTGTGGCACCATGCCATAGAGAATCCTTTCTGTTAAGAAGATATTATCTCTACTGTTATTGCACTCACACCAAATCCTAGGGTTTCGCTGTATAAAGTAGAATTATGGAAGAAGAGGAACAGGTTTTTAGACCATTTATGTTAAGAAGTCAGCATCTTTTGTGTATGTTTAACCACATTTACGGTGTTGGTATTGTTGCTTCAATTGCACAGAACTCCACAAAATATGGGGAATGCTGTATCCATATATCAGGTAATTAAATATGTAGTGCTGAAATAGAGTTGTAGCATAAATTAAAAATATGTTCTGATATTTAGCTATGTGTTTTAAATTTACTATGATGCATTTTAACATATGAAAAGGCAAATTAGAACCACAAGTAATTTCATTGTATAGAATGATTTCTATAAACATCTCATCAGAAAAGAATGCAACCCTACCATTAAAATATCTGTCCCAGGGAAAGGTATTGTTGCACAAAAGAAGTTGAGAAGCAAATATGAGCATCAGTGTAATATTTATGTTAGATTACAATTTGCATGCTAGGATATACAAATGAGCCACATCATTGAAGCAAACAACTAATGGCAAGATAGCAATGGGAAAAAAAAAAAAGACAGTGAAGTTAACAAAACTGAAAACATTAAATTAAAAGAATGCAAGCCAAAAATTATGAAGAAAGACGTGAAGTTGCACGTAGGAAGCCAGTTCTGTGGTTGTTTCTTTGCTTGACCCTGGTTTGTGAAAACCTTATTCTTATTTTGCATAGATAATGGTTGTAGATGGAAGAAAGTTAAAACCTGAAAATGTGATGAATTTTCTTCTGCCTACTTTTATTTCTAACCCTTAATAGATACCTGAAACATCAGCAGACCTGATCTTAACACTGTCTACCCAGACCTGAAGGACACAATGTGGCCAATGTTTTAAAGATTTTTCAGAGCCAGACTGGGCCATTCAAGTTTAAGGAATCATGCTCTGATTTGATTAAGACAATCAGTTTAAACAATCCTGAGTTTTAGAGAAAACTACATAAATTCTATATAGTTTTGTACCTGGAAATCTCACAGACTATTTTGAAGCTGTCTAAAACATATTCCTGGCTGAGCTCATTGGAAAAAGAACATTGAATTCTAAAATTCTGTAACTCTTCATCAACTGCAGAGAAAAATAATTTCCTTAACTTCTGCCTCCCAGTGAAATACTAAAATTCTGAATTGCATCAAGGAAAAGGAAATTGTTTTAACTCTATGTTTTGCAGAGGATTAATGCTGTGTGTTACACAATAAGGCTGTCTTATTGGTAGAAACACAAGAGGGAACATATACTGTAATAAAGAAAAGCTACTTTTGCAAAGAGTTCTATGCCCAAAGATGAATTTCACCCACCCTTCATCTTCCTTCCTCAACAGATCACACCAGTCATGAGATCACCTGATTTGCAAGACCACATTATTCATACATAAAACCCACTGGAATCCATATGCTAAGGAGTCTCCTGACCAATATTAAGGTTTTTTTTCCTCTGAGAAGGTTGTAATGTCAGTTGGGGTGAGGTAGCACTTTCCTCCTTTTGGGATTATATTACAGAATTGTAGTATCATATAAAAGACTCAGACTGGGGCTGAGCACATCAGAAAAGGTAAAGGGTGAAGAGGAACACAAGCTAGATTGCACCAGAGTAGTTAAAGAAATCAGGGGGCAGTTCATGTTTTCCACACTCTGCTCCCATAACAACAGCCACTTTATTATTTAAATTAAATATTAAACATGTAAAATACAGAAAGAATCTTGAAAGTCTGAACTGGAATCTAGGAGTTGTTCAGTCTGCAGATTTTCAGACCTTTGCTTGTTAAACACTTGACAGTTCCTCTTCCATATAGTGGCACAGTTTTATTGTGATGAAAAATATCTTGCTGTTTAAATGTTTTACATTCTTTATTGGTTGTGGTTTTGTAGCAATGACATGTTTCTTGTTCTTTTATCTTCTCTCTGGGTTTGAATCACTGCAGTACCTCTCTAATCTAAGACTGTAGATTTTAGTAATGCAGCAGTTCCATTACCAACAACTATAATTAGAATTATGCCTCTATCATTTTAATGGTGTTGTTTTTCTTCCCTGATACTCCTGCAAATCAATATTAATGTGAATATTTAAATCTACAAAATCTGCACTTAGTCTATTTGAAGTATTAGATGAAGCTTGCAAAGCTGTTCTTTTATTCAGTTCCTCTTCCAACCTAGTCAAGTTAAAACCATAGAAAAATGTCAGATTTGTGATTTGTTCTAAAAGCTTTTAGCTTTAATAGCTCAGTGTTGTATTTTAAATTATAGTTTTTTGTGAAGTAGTGAACATATATGCTACATCAGAAATAAATGCACCGTTTGAGTGAATGGCAGATTCTTACAGAGAGTAAGAGAATGGAAGAAATTTGGAAAATACATTTAATAGGTACTTTTGCAGGGGCCTTTCCCTTGCCTTTAATGTCTCTGTTCTTTCTGGGAAGAAAAAAACCTACCCATTTTCTGAAGTTTTTTTCATCTTTCTGCTTCCTTTTTCTACCCCCAGGAAATATATTCATTCTTTAAATGCAGGTGAGAAAATACAGAAATATGTTTCAAAAGTAAATAATTTACTATTTGAAAGTAACTCTGGCCAGAAAATTTATCTGGACAAGATATTTTATACACAGGTAGGATTGTCTTTATTGCATTTATTTATGCAGAGGTTGTCACAACCAATGGTGTGATCAGAATGATATTTCTTTGTTCTGAGGAGTTTTTTTAGGATATTTTCAATGTATTTATTTAAGGAGTACGATCCATTGGTGTATTTGAGTCCATCTTCATGGATTCATTGCCCCTTTATAGGCAACTCTTGTAAAGTCTTCACTAAAATTTGGGATTTGTTTCCAACATATGAGGGAGTTAACATGTCAAGATATCTGTAAGTTTTCTTGGGTTTGCTAACATCTCTACATAATTATTTTGTAAGCAAAACCAGCCATGTTCAAACAAACTTTGTGCTCCATGATTCATTCACCATAAGCCTTGGAAGGCATGACCTGTACCTGTCTTCTCAAGACTCGTGTCCTCAAGCATTTGGGGAAATGCTCAAAAAAATGGAGATACATTAGGGTTGTTATTACTGCAGGGTCCTATCTTGCTAATCTCAGTAAGCCAAGGACATGTGAGTTTCTGTGCTGTGTAGTAAGTATTTATTAAAAGAAACTTGAGCACATTCAGGACACTTCTCTTTCCTCTAGTGCCTGGTTTCTAGGGAACACCAAAGGGAGCTAATCCAGGCGATATGAAAGCTCCTGCTTATTTTCTTTCTCCACACAATTGCAAAGACTGAATATGATGGAAAATTCCTTGGCTTCCTCTTCTTCATGCCTAATCTCCTAAATGATGGACATATACAGTGCAATATGAGACAGCCGGGGCATATCTATAGAGAACAAACTTTCTTATTCAATTTGAGGTTTGCCATAGGAAGCATAAACTAGGTCTTCTTTTTATTTAAAAGTTACTTTGTAGGAATATCAACGAGTACAAACACTACTTTTCAAAGAGCATGTTATATTTTTGAAATGTAATTAGAAATATAAAGTTTACATTTAGAGGATTATCTATTCCTCCCTATCCTATTCACTCTCTGTTTTCTATTAGAATCTGAAGTGCATCATTGCATTTAACTGCTGCTGTTTGTTACAGATAGTGGAGTCTGGAAAGAATAGGAGTATAGGTAGCAGCTGATAAAGTACATAATTAGCTTACTTCCTGAGATTCAAAGGTTAGTAAACTTGCTTCTGCTTTCTTGGAGGAAGTAAAATATATTTCACCTTATTTGTGTAGTTCAATAACAGTACATATCACTTTTCTTTTTTAAATTTTATTTTATCAGTATAGCACAAAGTGGTGAGTTTGGTTGTAAGTTTGTTTGGTTTTTTTTTAGTATAGGTCAGGCAGAACATATTAAAAAGTTGTAATGACAGCAAATAAAGCTCTGCTTACTTCCATGGAAAATGTGCATTAACTTGTCCAGGTAATATTAAAAAATAATGTACACCAAACCTTGGGTTTTTAAAATGCTAAATATTTAATTATTCTGTAGGGGGCAGCAGAATCTAAACAAAATTAGTATTAAAGTTGGGCAGTAGGGGGAACAGGAACACTGAATTGCCTGCTTTTCACTTTATGCTGGGAGGTAGCAATGTACCTGAATTGCTGCAAAATTAGCAACATTGCCTAATTATTATTCTTTAAATTATAAAGCAAAAGTTGTATGTATTCCTTTTTATCTAATCTCTTATTTTATATACAGAACTAGTGAAGCTGAACAAAACCAGTGAGATAAAATTAACACACAAATTGTTTTTTTCTCCCTTTAGGGTGAAAAATGCAATTTACAAGGAAAATGCAATTATATATAAATATTTATGAAACAAAACCAGTCAACTAACATCAGTGGAGTTTTGTATATTAGTGAGGTAGCAAAAAATAATACCAAGTTAGGCTATTTGATTAATTATTAACATTTTTATTACATCCCAATGGGGAATTTATTCAGGAAAAGGAACACTTTGATATTTGTTATTGTCCATAATTAATTTTTAAGTGGCAAGCTAGAGTACGAGTCAAAGGAATTTAGTTTTTAATTAACCAATAATAGAGATCAGTACTACTTTTTCTGTCATGAAAGTAGTAGAATTAAAGGTACAATACAAGGACATGTCCTACTCTCTTACACCCAACAGAATATTGTTTTGGTAGAAAGAAATTAAGAAAGGAATGAGTATAAGTTATATGCTTTCTTACCCAGTGGGGAGATTCTACTCTGGTCATAAGTTTAAATGATATGACTCTGAATAAATGGTACAATTTTTTTTTAATGAGCTATTGTCAATTCTATTTAATCATGTGTCTTAAAAACTATAGAATATCTTTCATTCTTAAAGCATTGGATCATTGAAAAGATTTTTTGACTGTGTATCTGAAGATAATTATGTGTAAGAAGAACTTACATTTCAAATCCTTCTGTTTTAGTCTTAATATGCCACTTAACAGTGTGTTTTTCTGCAAAATAATATGTTAGACTTTTTAATTTGAATTTTATAGGTTTATTTCTGCATCACTGAACTTGATGAGAGGCTTCTGAAAGTCCCACTAAGTTGATGCAAAATGGTGCAAAAATAACACAATTTTAAAACAACAAACAGCAGCAACAATGAACTTGTACATAGGAGTATGTACAATGCCAGTACAGCTACATGATTGTTTACTGACACTTTTCAGAGCCTATGAATTGATGTGTTATAAGGGAGATTTCAGCACTGCAACATAGCACAAGCATCACACTTAACTGTAAACCAAACCAAACACATTAAGCAGTGATCTACCTCTGAAACAGCAAACAATGCTGAGCGTGCTGCAGGAGGCATCTATAAATACTTATATCTCAGTTGAAATACCTGACTGCTAAACTGCCTTCTACCACTTGCTGTAACATGAAATTATTTAGTTGGAGCCCCAAAGCTTTCTTTTGTCTCACACTGCTGAGATTTGAAAGAAAACATTAAACTGCTTTGTGCTGTAGACATTTTGCAGTACAAGGCAGTGACAATAAATTTCAGAACATTTCTAGAGTTTTTTAGCATAACCTTCACAGCAGATTTTCCTATTCCATCCCTGAAGAGGTAATTATCCTTCCAGAAATGAACTTTGATAGGAATGAATAGAATGAAACAATTTCACCAATGTAAAGATGACATTTTTTTCTCCCTCCATATCTCACAGCAGATCAGGGATATATAGTAAGTGTAGTCTCAGTTGTATCTTCTGTGTGTGTTTGGCATGGACAGAGTGGACTACTGGGTCCCTTGAGCCTATGATAACATATTGAGAAGAGAGGCAAGTTCTTGTTCTCATTCCCAAAACGTGGCATTCTCTGAACAATTTATCGATTTATAAAAGTACATTTTCAAAGGACAAATCTGTGTCTTAAAGAAAAATTAGAACTTTTAAGTGTTGCCAAACATTTCATTACATAAAAATGATAATTTTATTTAAATTACTACATTAGGTACCCAGACATGTTTATAAGGAAAAAAAAGTGTGTTTTTTTAATGTGGAGCATGTTTCTTTTCAGAATTTAAAATCAAGATAAATATGCATATAGGACAAATGGGACTTTTCTAATTTCTAAAATGATTTATTTTGTATATTTTTTCCCCCAGTAGATATTTTAAATTGCTGAATGATACTCTATTTCAGAAAACTTTAAGACTAGGTAGTGTTGCTACTAATGTTTTGTTTTTTTTTCTTTTGGACTTGAGAATTTTCTTTCTTTTGTCTGGTAAATTCTGTAAAAATTTGATCTAGAAAAAATACAAGTTTTGCAGTTCAGGACTTTAAAGACTGAAAGGGCACACAACTGTGTTCTGTTGTGCACACAACCGTGCACACCTAAATCTTTCATCTCCAGAGAGGGCACATTCATATTCTATCGTGAAAAGAACACATTAGAATAAAGAAAATAGCCTTCTGCTCACCAAACCTCCTCATCTTATAATAAAAAACATCCTAAAACTTACACATGGCTGATAGCTGCAAGGCTAACTCTACCTATCTTGGGAAGCCATGGTCAGGAAGGAACTCTATGAACTGGTCACATGAGACACTTTGGGCCTGTTAAAGGGTATTTTGCTCCTCTGTGGAACAGCATTGGGCTAACCACCAAAATTTCCAAGTCTAATCTCGCTATTCCTTTCAACTCACTTCTTTTGACATGAATGAAAACACTGATGATTTCACTATCCTTTGTACAACCAGATACATTTATGGGAACCATATGTTTATGGACATCAGGAGCTCTGGATTGACTGTGTGATTTTGGCAAGTATAAAGTCTAATCACAAATTTAGTGTAATGATCTCATGTGAAAAGCAAGGATCCCTTTAGCCCTTACATATGAAAACCATAAATTGTGCACAATGACTTCTGTCATTATGTTTCATCCTTTTACATCACTCACATGTAGCCACAAGACTACTAGGGATCTAGACACTCTGCATGCACCGAAGGCATTGAGAAAGCTTTCTCAGAAAACCCAGCATCTTTACAGTTTCATTTTCTCATGCCCTGTATTTTGTATATTTTAACAGATTTTTTCACAAGTTATCTGAACAATTTACATTCATACATTTTATGAACAAAAACAATCTTCAAACAAAAGATCAATTATCCTAAATCGAACTATTTCAATACTCTATTTCCAGTGCTACCTAGTAGTAGAACAGTGGTAGAAATCTGACCTCTTAAAGGGTATGCACGTGTTATGTGAAGGTTTTCAAATAACTTTTGGTTTAGAAATTGCCTCAAAACAGTTCATGGAGTGTAATCAGCCTAACATGATTAGTCATACTCAATGTTACCAGTATATAAAGTTTAAAGACTCCACTTTTCTAAGGATCTTTTTTTTTTGTCTTTGTTCTGGTTCATATGTTTGCTTAGAAGATTCATATTTTCATTGTGTAGCGATAAAAGATATAAAAGTATCTCTATGATTTTTATTTTTCTGAAGCCAGTATGTTCACAGAAAAAGGTCTACTGACCTTAAGATCATTAAAAATCTTTCTTCTTTTGTGCCGTGCTCCAGGAAACGAGCCAAATGCTCAGACCTTGCTATGTGTCCCTGGTTAGCTGCTCTTGTACATTAAGCTAAGCACATGCATTTCTGTCTGACTGCATCAGGGCCAAAGTGCTTAGCTCTAAGCAACTGCTGACATCCTTTATATGCAACACAGCACTGAAGCACGCTGTATTCCATGGGACTGGACCTCCCCTCAAACTGTCACAGCAAATAAGCAAGAACAATTCATGGAAAGTAGTTTTCATTTTCCATAGGTACGAACTTGCATTTGATATGTGGTTATACAGTATTTTATAAACAATATTCTTTCTGATATAACACTGATTGACAAAACCTCTGTTTCCACAGACAAAACAGACAGTCCAAAAAATGTGCAAAGATATTTGGGAAAAGCAAATACAAAGGATAAAAATGTATGGAAAGCTAACAAAAAAAAACATATCTAGTCTTTTCTAAATTCTTAATTATCCATCTTGAGAACACATAGGAAATATTACAAATTTTTTGTGGTTTTAAGTGGGAATGTGTTTTAACAATAATCATTATAAAGTTTGTATGCATAAGGACCTGGAAATTTCAACAATGACATAGGAGGAGGGGTATAGCAGTGGCTTCAGAAAAAACTTCTGTGAATCGCATAGAAGTAGCTTTCTTCCTCCGGAAAAAAATATGATTTGATAAAATATTTAAAGATTATTTCTCTGTAACTGTACTGAAGGTTCATAGAGTCATAGAAATGTGTGTAAGACAAGATTAAAAATGAGCCAGCTACACTTTTTATGGGAAAGAAAATTTTTGTCATTCTATTCTTTTGTCAGCCTTTGAAGTCCTATACGGGAGTATTGTAAATAAATGAAAAAAAATGCTAGGATAAAAACTCACATTCAGGTTGGCTTTCAACTATATAAACAAAGTGAGGTACAAGTAGAACCTCAGTTTTTGAACCAGAAAAATTTGGTGCTTTTAAAACTTTCTGTTAGCTTGTCTCAGTTGGACTTTCTGTTTCAAGAATTTGGAATATCCTAGTTGGGAGGCGGGAGAGTTTTAATACCTGAAAAAGACGTTGTTTTTTTTTTCTATTCTCTCATATGTAATTCCATTCAGAGAACCTACTACCTCATGCCTCCTTTTTTCCCTCTGCATCTTTCACTTAATTAAAAGGGTTGCAGGGTTGTTCTCTACTGTTCCAGTATTCCCTTGCAGGGTTTTTTTTCTATCATCATTGTTCTTCTGTCTCCAGGACTAAAATACAACAAAAGGAACACAAATGAGACACATTGGTTTCACGAGAGCCATATTCAGGTCCCTTAAGAGCTATAATTTGAGCACTACTGCCTTAGAACATCGTTATCTGAGGCCATAAGTTTTCTGCATGCTGTTGGAAGACCAGAGTATGCATTAAACAGCGTTCTGGTTTGTTTTTTTCAGTACAGCATCCAATTCTTGAAATAGAAATAGTTGACCCAGAAATAGAAACAGACAAAACCAAAAACGTTATTTAATTATTTTTGAATTTTCAGTTAGCTAACTTGTTAGCTAGTCAAGGAAGGACTTAATTGTTAATTTCTATAATTGCCTGGGGGGGGATCCTCTTTCCAAAGTCAGTATGAAATGCACCAAAGAGGAGAAATTTCTTTTGGTTAATCTGCACATAAAGTGTCAGCGTAGGACATGTTCATGTTCATGTTCATGTTCACAGGACATGTTCATTTTTTCAAGATTTAAAAAATAAATTTTTATTTATTGCAAAACAATGTCGGTGATTTTTGAAAGGCAGATACAGTGCATGAATTAAGACTAATGTTCTTTTAAAAACACTGCTATACTTCCCTGAGAATAATTGCTATTGTGACTTTGACAGATGGTTTTGAAAAGAGAAAATTGTTAAACTATATTTAACTAAGTATATTTTGCCTAGCTTTAATTTGTTTCCCTCACAAGTGTATACATGACAGATTAAGAAAATATATATAAATAAGCAAAGAGCACCTGCTTTTCAAAGAGAAAATCTAATTTAACTGATGGGTATAAAATCAGCATACATCTAGCCTAGTAATAACCAGGTAACAGGAGATAACTGACTTTTGGTAGGGAGAAAATCAGAGTGATCAGCCAGTGATAAATGTGGCCATCAGTGGTTTATGCGAACAAGCTAAATCAGGAAATAATAATTTGAGAAAGTAGTGGCCTTTTGGTGGAACACATCCCCAAATGCTGTCTCTTTGAGGATAGCTAAGCTTGAGGTGGAACAGGCACAAAGAGAGCCAGCTGCCATCTGGGCTGTAGCCCCCTTGCCCAGCTAGAGTGACCATCCCCCTTGTGGGTGGAAGGACCATCCTTTTGGCTTCTTCTTCCATAAATATCTGGGTTAATGTCTACCCATTGACATGGAATGTATGCTGGAGAGGATGAGTGCCACCTGCCAAGCACCTTTCTGGGGCCTGGAGATGCATCCTTGAGAGACTTCCCACTCTGGGTGGGAGGTTGGATGACAGTCAGGGATGACAATGCTGGGAGGGACCTTTGTATCTTGGAGAGGAAGGGGACATTGTAGGAACATGGGTCGTACCTGTCATGGGCTTGGGTGGTGGGTAGGAGGGAAGAGAGGCTGGGAAAGGTCATTGGTGGGTATCAGTGTCAGAGTAACTCCCTCAGTGGCTTGGGGCTTGGCTTTCACAGTCAGTCCCTCTCTGTCCCACAAAGTCCTGTCTCACTTCCAGTCTCTGCTCCAGCATCAGGGCTTTGTGTTTCATGGCAGGCAGAACAGTGGTGGGTTGTGAGCCTCCCCAAAATCCCTGCTCCAGCAGTGCCATGAGGATCAGGTCCATGGGCAGATGACAAGAACAGCCTGTCTGTGCCAGCGTAGTTTCCCACCATGGTTTGTAGCCATATTTATGGTTTTCTGAATTTCAAAATCTATAAAGGTAATTTTTTTTCTTTTTTAACTTATATTTCAGTAGTTACATGAAATAAATCTCTCCACAGCTCTCGGCCTCTGAGAGAAAATCAGAATACAGTACATAAATGGTGCTATAATATTATTTTTTTTAATGATGTGATAATACCTGCCTTTGTTTTTTGTTTGTTCATTTTGTTTTTTTGTTTGTTTCAGGGGAAGTACTTGCTTTTTTTCTGATGCTGGGTCATGAATACTAAAAATTCATTAGTTACATAGATATGTGTAGAGAGTGACAGGTTGGCATAAAACTAATTCTAAATGGCTTAGGCTTCAAACAATTAGGTGGAAAGAATGGAAAAAATTTACTAAATTTAAATGGCTACATCCCCAGTCAATTTACGTGAAACATTGATAAATATCAACAGAACCTCTTGATTACTAATTATTTTTTAATTTGATTACATGCAATTTGCAAGCAGAACTTTCAAGCAAGTAGAATATCCAAGTTAGACATATTTTCTTACATTTTTCTTCTGCTCCATCTTTCCCACTCTCTTGTGGATATTCCACTTATCAGCTCAGTCTTACTCTATTCACTTATCATCACACATAACTTGAGCTGCAAAAATGCTGCCAGAGGTTTTCTTCAAATATTTATTTCAAATTTTAAGTTTTTGTTTTTACTGTAAACTGAGATAACATGAATATTTGATAAAGTTGCAAGAGAAATATTCTCCCAGATAGTCAAAATTTTGAAGAATTTTATCAAATATTTCTAAAAAACAACTTTTCATTTATTAACATGAATATTTGCATGACACAGCTACTTTTTTCTTTTATACAAGAGATGGTATCTTGAAATATTTCCCAATATTCCTCACAACCTCACTGTCACCTTCTTTCCATTAACTGAGCAATTCAAAAGATGAAAAAAATTAAGTGTAATTAGTTATTTATCACATTTGCTTTCATAACCTTCATCCACCCATAGATTAACACTGCTTAAATTTTACTTTAAGGACGATTCCTTAATTGTCTACTTTATATGGGGAAAAAGGAATGCTGGAAACACCCCTACTCCAGAATCCTGCTAGCCAAAGGAAAAGTCAAGGGGGAAATCTGAGGCTGCACAGATGAGCCCATCCTATTACTTTTTTCAGAAAGATCATTTCATGGCTCTGGTTATGTTGGCAGATGTTAAATGGGTGATAATCTTGCCAAATCCTTTGTCTTGAAAAATCTTAATTTGAGGAATGGGGCACTGAATGGAACCAAAGCAATTTCCCATTTCTAGCTCAAAGATGGGATTTACTAAATTCTTATAAAGAAACTGTGCTTTTTTTGAGTATCTCTTGCGTGAGATATAAAATTTGCCATGTTTCATCCCAACATCACTGGCCAAAACAGCCTAACATGTAAGAACTCCTAGTGTTGCATTTGGAATCAGCCTGTTCATGAGGGTATAAATATTTGATAATCAAGTACCATAAAATTAACAAATATTCAATAATCCCAGTCGTATACAATTTACCTTTCAATAAAAATGTGCTATTGACTAGATAGCTGGTGCCATGCAAAATAGAAAGGTCACATTTTCTTGATAAAGGAATAAAAGTTCAAAAAAAATTTATGTCTATCAAAAGATTGTTCAGCATATTATATTGCTACATTTCACAACAAACAAACAATCAAACAAACAAACAATCAGACCCTCTACTCTTTAATGCATTGTTTTCATTATTATATTTTTCTCAGTGTGAAGTAATGTCTGGAGATTTTAATTCACTCTTTCCAAGTAAAATATCTTTGAGGATGGTATCTGACACAGACACGTCAGACTTGCATATGTATGTTACACTTGGCTGCATTCATTCTATCTTTCAGAAAAAAAAGAAAATCTGTTGAATCTCTTGCAGCTTGTAAATAAATTGTGTGGTGTGAACGACCTAGTGTACCTCCTCTTGCCAAAGGAACAGCTCATTGTACTACCACAAATAGATCAAACATTTCTGAAGAGGATATAAGTTCTCCTAAGCGTTTGAATGACTTTTTTCCTCATTCTATTCTTTATTTCTTCCAACTGCCAGAAGCAGATTAAAAAAAAAAAAAAAAGTCCAACAACCCAACAACCAAAACAAACAAAGAAAAAAAATCACAAGTGAATAATTAAACTCTACAGTAACTCCAGGCTTTTTCAGTTTCTGCTCAGTTGTTTGTTTTGGGTATTGTATCTTTCAGGAATGCAGCAGAGATATTTTTGTGATTTATGCCTAATGTTCTGATAGTCATTTGAGGTACACTTCCAAATTGTTCTTGGGGACCTTATTCTTAATGACTCCAAGAGCCACAAGTTCTAGTAATCAAGCCTTGCTTATCTAATCATGCACTGTGGAGTATGCAGGGCACACTTAATATAAAAATGAAAAACACTGAAAGTAAGTATTTTAAAATTTATATTGCTTCTGGGAGTGCATATTTATTTTAAAAAACATTAAAACTAACAAATGGCAACTAAAAACAACATCAGAAAAGTGAACGTAGTACCTTAGGACATAGATACATATTCTACTAAAATTCAAAAGTGTGCATACAAAATTCTGCCCTAGCTAAGTCAAATCAGTTTTCATTTAAGTCAATAGACACTGTGAGTGAAGATCTAAGGCAAAATTTGCTTCTAAATTTATTTCTGTCCTACCAAGATGTAGTAAAACACAAGATCTATTCACATTAAGATGAACAAAACAAGAACTCTACGACCTAGAATTTAGTCATCTCTGCTCCTCATCACAAACTACTTTTCCTTAGGGTTAGCCTAATACATTATACATAACACATAGCTCATAGAACTGACAATGACCTACATAATCAATCTTTACTGTTTCTATTTTTATTATCTTGCTCACACAAGGAAGAAAAGGTTTTGCTTTCTCTGGGCTCTGCATGAAGATCACTGAGATCCATGCAAGAGTCCTGCTGACCTCAGCTGGATGTGAATTGGCTCTGAATGAGCCACATTTAACATCAGAATAGTTTAATGCTGCACCAAAAGGCACAACAATTGGCTCACCAATTCTGATGATCCTGGTGGCTTTTGTGCCAGACTCATTTCAAATTTAAGCCTTCTGCAAACTGTCCTCAATATAGCAGATGTGGAAAGGTAAACGTGGAGTGCGGGAATCCTTCCCAAGGAGCCCCTTTGGTGAAAAACTTGCAGAAGCACCCTGGGATGGAAACATCCCCTTGAATCAGAATAGCTTTGGAGAGTTCAGCAGAACTGGAGAAAGGAAGGAGTGGGTAGGTGGGTGAAGGAGGAATCAGGAAAAAAACTGTGAGAAGCATTAACTTTATTACTTCCATTGTCATGAGATACATTGGATGTATGCTTTTTATGATGTGTGTAATTCTAATTATAATCAAAAATGATACAACATTTTAATTTGCTCTTTAGGTTTTCAGGTAAAATCATGACATTTATAATGAATCTCAATTTAGGTGTAGTGACACTTCGCTTAGTATTAATTGTACTGTGGGCTTATGTTGTAGAAGCATCCACTCCAAGATGCCTTTGACAGTGTCTAACTTTTTTGTTTCTTTCACTGTGCCTCAGCTAAAATATTCAGTCCTGGAAAAATGAAATCTTTTCATGCTATTCACAGATGCTTCATCCCTTCAAATTCCAGAAAAATAAGGTTTATACCTGTGAACCAGATTAAAGTAAAAAAACCAAAAAAAACTAACTTGTTTGAAAAGGAAGAAATACTCCACATACTTTGAAAAAAATAATTGAAAAATTCTTAGTAATCCTCTTTTCTCTTAATCTGAATAATCTACCTGGTTTATATAATTACATTCTGTTCAAGAAAACTACAGATTGCATTTCTTCAACAGAAACTTATTTTCAGAGGAAAATCCAGGATTTTTTTTCTCACATGTTACATACTCCATATGACAAACACATTAATTGGATAAGAGTTTTCTCAAAACTGTTATTTTTGTTACTCTGGTCTACAGGATAGAAAGAAAGGAAAATTAAAATTTTGAATCTGCAATTTTAACATTCCCCTGTGGTCCATCAACATTTAGACTGTGATGTAGAGGTAACAAAACAATGCCTTTGGTATATGAAGAAAAAAGACTACATGGAACCAGAGGCCTCAGAGAGAGGTAGGGTGTGATTCAGTGGGAGCTGGAGATAAGGTGTGAGCCAGAACTTGAAGTGACAAAAAGGATTTTAGATCTCATATGAAACTTTAGTAGGAAAGCTAGGCCTGAAAGAAAGATAAGCATTAGAAAAAGAATTATTTCAAGGTCAGGTAAAAGACAAGAAAAATAGTATAGCCTGTTCTCCAGGACATAAAATACAGCTCTGGTCTAGTAAAGTTCAGTATTCCTCTACAGTTTGTTTATTGATATATGTATCCATTCTAACTTGTTTATGTAAAGAAAGAAAATGCACTAGTGATATTAATTAGCAGATAAATGCCACAGGTATGTATTATGGGGCTACAGACTTCAGTCTTTTATATGATTTGTGCAAAAGTTAGCATTGCTGCACTGTGTGCCATGCATCTAAACTCTTGCCTTTTACAGGTTGTTCTTTAAAAGTTTAGAAAATCACACACAAATAATCTGTGTTATTAGTGTTCACATATTAAATGCCTATAATATTTCATGACATGTCAGCATTATCAGGTCCTTCTTTAGTTCCATTGTACATGTGTCATGATACAGAATACTTCTACTCTGATTCTTCTTTTATGCAAGAGTTCTCATTGTTATTTGACACACAGCATGCTCCTTCAACAGCAATGAAGCAAACAAAGGAGGTCCTTATGTCTATTACCCGTACTGCACAAGCTGGATGATCTGGACAAAGGAATTGAGTCCACTTTTGTCAAGTTTGCAGGCAAGACCAAATTGCAATGAATATCAATCTAGTGGAGGATAGGAAGATTCTGCAGAGGGATCTGGACAGGCTGAGTCAATTGGGAGAGTCGAACTGTAGGAGATTAAACATGGCCAAGTGCCAGGTGCTGCACTTGGGTCACAACAACCCCATACAATGCCACAAGTGTGAGGAAATGTGGCTGGAAAACTGCTCAGCAGAAAAGGACCTGGAGGTGTTGATCAGCAGCAGCTGAACATGAGTCAAAGACATCCTGACTTATATCAGAAATAGTGTTGTGCAGGACTAGGGAAATTATTGTCTCCTTGTATTTGGCAATGATGAGGCCGCACCTCAAATCCGTTGTCCAGTTCTGGGCCCCTCACTACACAAAAGTCACTGAGGGGCTGGAGCAAATCCAGAGGAGGGCCATGAAGCTAGTGAAGGGTCTGGAGCACAAATCTTATGAGGAGCAGCTGAGCGTACTGGGTAGTGCCTGGAGAAAGGGAGGCTCAGGGGAACCATATTCCTGCCTACAGCTACCTGAAAGGATTTTATGGACAGGTATCTTCTACCAAATAACAAAAAATAATAGGACAAGACTAAATGACCTTGTGTCAGGAACAGTTTAAACTCAATATTAGGGAATATTTCTTTGTAGAAAGGTGCCTTAGTTTAAGACAATTATATGAGGCAGAAACTCCAAAGTGAATAACATCCCTTTTTCAGTTTTTTTCTGTTTCCCTTTAACCAATTAGGAGACAAATATGAAAAGATATAAGTGAAAAAAATAGTTTATTATGACTCTCCGGGGGAGGCAAGAGAACCATACTTCAGCTGCCCATGAGCAAATTTTTCAAAAAGTTTCCAGTGATCTTGACGTGGTGATTCCATTTCTGGAACCATGGAGGAGGTTTCCTTCAGACCTTTTCACTGCTGGCACTCGGGACAGCTACACCAGGATGTCAAACTCTGAGCTTTTCAGCTGTTGCCGCAGTTCCAGCCACACCTGTGCACTGCCTCATCCCTACCATAACTGCTGTCACCAGGAGACCCCCTGTCAGGTGAGACAGCAGGCAGCACTGACTCTTTTTTTGAAAAAAAATATTGGTCTCCATGTTTTGTTTTGTCCCTGGTTCCTTTTGGATATGACTGGGGAAGACAGGAGTTTTGTAATCGCAGAGGCTTGTGCTGTTTTTCCTTTGTTATCTCTCCACCACGTGGTCTGGGTTTCTCTGCTATATTGTTTATGCTTTCTGGTCCACAGAATTGCCTATGGAGATCACCACATTGTGGGGGGGAATTGTCTGCCAGCTTGTTTTCTTTTTTGCCAGGGAGTCCCTGGGATTCGGGACCTTTCTATCTAGTGGTTATTACTGTTATCTTCATTGTGGCTCCTTTGTTTCTGAATAAAATACTATTTTTTCACTTATAACTTCTTGCATTTATCTCCTTATTGGTGAAGAGGAGTGGTTCAAAACTAAAAGGGGAGATAATGAATTTTGGAATCTCCACATCATATAATTGTCTTAAACAAAGTCAAAAGGTTTGTCAGGAAAGTGGCTGAGGAGCAATTCCTGAAGGTGTTTGAAAGTATGTGGATGTGGCACTTAAGGACATGGTTTAGTGGTGGACTTGCCGGTGCTGGGACAGTGTTTGAACTTAGTGTTCTTAAAGGCCTTTTCCAACCTGGATGATTCTATGATTCTGTGATTCTATGATTCTATACTATTATCCTTGAGAACAGGACATGAATTTCCTATTTAATTCTGGGCAGGACTCTTAAGCCAGACTTCTCCTTTCCTTCTTTCCTCTTAGTACACACATACACAAACAAACACACACATTCACACACAGGTACTCCTTCCCTGTTCTTCAACAGTTATATGACATAGGCAGACAGAGGCAAGCAGAATTGCTCAGGCACTAAACCCGGATCAAGGAAAAGAAAGGGACAGTGTTTAAAAATGTGCCTAAAGTGTCTGCCTATACCCTAACATAAATATTCAGTATTCAAATATAAAACTGAAGTAAATGAAAACTGTGACCTGAATATAAATTACTATATAGAGCAGATTCATTCTCTAAGCAGAATATGAAAATAATAAAAAACATCTCACACACTTGTTATTATTGTGAAATTCTCAAATATAGTAGTGGAAAACAATATCACAGATCCGATAATATAAGTCTGCGACTGCAGAAAAGAATATTTTTCCTATTTTGAATGTGAACCTGTACACTTAATAAAGGGACAATGTTAAATCTGAACAGCTACCACTTAATTGCACACTATTTATACAGGCTGCTGAAAGAGGGCTTGGTCCTATGGAGTGAATAGCATGAAAAATGTGCAAATGATTTTACAGGGAGTACTTTTCAGTCTACTACTGATCACAAAGCATGGAACCAGACTGAATTAGTAGAAAAATGGATTTATTTATTTCTTGTTGTGAGTCTATCTTTTCTGTTTTGATAAGAGAGTCAAATGTTGTGGCAAAGCCCAAATTCCAGTATCCTTTCCTCTCCTCAAGTCTCCTCTCCTTGCATCTCCTCTCCTCATTATAGAAGTATTGATTGCATAAAAGGAATTTCTCAAACAGGAAGAGATTTTAAAAATACTATATGGCCTTCTTTGTTACATTTGAAATAAGGGCAGACAAGTAACTGAACTATTGTCTAGTCTAGCTTTAAGGGAAATAAAAATGAACCTAGGTTGTCTTAGAAATCTGTGTACCTATTTTAAAAACTATTACAAGTTAATATATTAATTAACTCACACATGACTTTCACAGAAATCTGTATTTCCATCAAGGACCCTAGAGGGAAAAACATTTCAAGGTTACTGTGTGATTAAAAAATCTTGAAAGTTTCACTCTCCTTAAAAATATTCCTCTTATCTAAAGTGGGAGAAGTACGGCTTTCAGTGTGTCCATGAGAATTTCAAAAAGGTAGATTGGATCTGGTTTTCAGCTCTGCTATAAAGTATCTCAAGATCTGATTTAAATAGAAACAAGCAGTAGATATTTGTGTTTTATGTTTGCATTTATACTTACTGTCCTAAAATGTTCTATCATATGTTATTTCAGAACCTTATTAAAGAAACCCTTTACAGAACACCCAAAAGTACTGCTGATATTTCATAAATTTTAGCTTAGGGGAAATAAAGAGATATCTTCAGTGATTCTCTTGGGAGTTTCTTTTGAGTTTTTATTTTGCATCCTTTGTGCTCCCTTTCTTGAATTCTAGCCATAATTTTTAAAAAGGAAAACACACAGAAAAAGAGCTGCTTCACATTTTTCCATATTTCTTTGACCTCTTGAGCATTTTAACTAACAAGGCTGGATTAGAGATAACTTTGCTGTAATAAAACCAGTTTTGTCACTGTGTTATATGACTAGTTCAACAGATTTCGGTGTCTTATATATCATGCATCTTATGTAGTTGTTTAACCAGCACTGAGCTGAAATGTGCTTGAATTTCTCAATACACCCTTTAGATTTTCAATTTGACTTGATGAGAGAGATTGAGATTAACTTGTACTTTTTAAGAAAAAAATAGAGAATGTCCTTAATAAATAGCACTGTGACTTGTATCTGAAAATGACTGTTCTAAACCCTTGTTTGGCATAAATCTTCTAAAAGTCAAGATAAAGATTAGCAAAGTGGTATGGAAAATTGATATCCAGTCTTAGAAAAACTTTAAATTTCTGTAGTCCAGATGTCATAATTTTATTCCACATTTAGCTGATGTTATGTTCTCCCAGTAAAAGCTCTAGTGTGTTTAAATAAGTTAAGGTCAATTCTAATCCACTGTTTTTTCTTTGTGGAGATGTGTACTCTTCAGGAAAAATGGTTTTGCAAACACAGTATACGACAGGGTGTCTCTCACACTTTGTCACAAAATGGGTCAAAGAAGCATTACACTTGCAGTATTTTCCTCTCATGCTGTCCCCTGAGAGTGTTTTGATACAGCAGAAAATGTCAGCTACTAAGATGAATTTTAAGATTTGCTATGTAAATCTGTACTTATCAACACACCAGTCCATAACCAGTTTCTAGGAGAGCAAAGGTAATTCATATATGTATGGAGAGTTCCTTTTGCTGTGTCGTTTTAAGGGGATAGTACTACCCTTGGCTGGGGAAGTTAGTGATGGTGAGGCCACATTTTCCCTTTCTGCTTAAGTGATTATTCAATGTGATCTCATAGTGTGAAAATAAGTGAAAACTGTTTGTGGTTGACAAAAGGGCTTATATTCTGGCCATTTGATACATCTACCTTGATTTTATGACAGATAGTAATTTATTCTTCTGAATGGCCATGTGTACATCTTTAGGACTTCACTAAGTAAACCTTTGATCATAATAAACATGGTGACTTCAGATCTTGACTTCTAGAATGCTATAACTATTCGGGTAAAAACATCTTGGTAAAATCATAGAATCACTGAGCAATTCAGGGCAGAAGGGACCTCAAGAAATCTTTATTCTGATTTCCTGACCAAAGTAAGGTTGGCTCTGAGGTCAGCTCTCTGGTTGTTTCAGCTTTATCCAGTAAGCTTGGACTACCTTCAAGGACAGAGTTTACCCAGCTTTGCTGGATAGTCTACTCCACTGCTTGGCTTCCTCAACATGAAGAACTTCTTTTATCCATTTCGAACATTTGCTGTTTCAGTTTATGTCTATTGTCTCTCACTCCATGAGATCTGTGTGCTATTGAAGAACCTTATTCAGTCTTCTTGGTAGACTCTCTGCAATTACTATTGGGTCTTTAGGTCCCCTCAAAGCCATGTCCAGGCTGATCTTGACATGCTCTCTCAGCATGTCTTCACAAATTAAATGCTCCAGCTCCTGACTATTGATAGACATATATCTTGGTGTTACCAATGTCTTACTTCTACTTGGTACCCTCAATTGGGTTTGAGTATCAAAATTAAGATTTTACCACATTGCCAACTCTTATTTATTAGCCTCTCCTCTGATCCAGACACACATTCTCAGCCAATCTGTCGTCTATCCCACAAGAAATCTTTGTACATCCAAGCTGTTCCTCCACATGAAGGGAACACTCATTCCTCCTTTTCCTTGCTCATCCTTCTTTGTTCTAGTCTCTCATTGCACCCCAGTCTTGTGAGCTGTCTCATTAGCAATTTCACAGTTCTGTGACCTGAGGTGTTTTAGTTCTTCCTGTGTGTTTCCCAGGGTGCATACAGATGTTTGAGATAGGTTTCCTTTCAACCTTTCTAATCATTTTGACCTTTTTTTTGTTTGGATATCCCTGACTTTTCTCTTGTTTGGATCTCCTTACTCTTTGCTTTCCATCTGCTTCCATAGTTTCTTCATTGACTGTAGTGCTAATCTCTCATCCAGATGTTTTAATGCAAAAGGGAATATGGATGCAGATGTCACTTGATGTACTGAAATGTATAGGGCATATTTTTTACTCGTTAAAAAAAATCCTCCCAGCCTTAATTTCTTAGTAACAATCAGGTGTCCTTGGTATCTTGCAGTATCTATGCTAATACAATCAAAGGCTTGACGGTAATATTTTAACCAATTAAACTGAAGAATTCTACTATGCCTTAAAATATATTAGCTACTATTATATTGCCTGTGGACTTGCCCTTACATGACTTATTAATGTCACTGGGAAATTCTTATATTTTAATATTCTCTTATTGTAATATATTACTGTGGGGGATGAAAAAGAATGAACAATGAAAATAAAATTATAGCAGGAAATAAATAATTTATATCTGAATGTTAAATGTAACAAAATGGGAGAGAACAGAATGTTTCATGTAAAGACAGAACACAATGAAGACTCATTTCTTAGTACACGATGTTTTGTCTGTTCTCTATCACAGTATAGAGAATCAGTACATGGGGAAAATTGAAATGACTGTCAGTTGTTAATGCACACATTGGAAAAGGTCAAAATAACAGAATATTCCAACTTCTAGCAGAAAAGAGAATATCAGCATTCAAAGACTTCACCCAAGTTTCAGAACTTGTGTCTACAAATAGTGCTTTAATTCACCTGGACACCTCTGAATTTCATGGTTATTTTCACAGGAAATGGAGACTCAGAATTTGACAAAGTAAGATGGCTCTTACACTCACTACTACAAACAGCAACACGAATGAATATTATTCCTCATAGGCAGATGATATTTAAAAACTGTCATAACTGTTTTTGAAATACACAGTAGCCAAAAATATTCTCTTACAATACTTTGTGATTTGTATATTCAGAAAATGCCACTTTCAGAACGAAAAAGAATCCAGCTGCACAGCTATGTAGTTCCTTTAAAAATATTTTAAAATTGTGTATAAGAAAAACATCTTTCAGGTTCTTCTTCCTGCTTATCTCCCTTAATCCTTTCACTCATTTCATCCACTTGACCATAATTATCATGCCATACTGTTAAAAGTATTTTCTTTTCCTTACTCTGTCCATAATCTCTCTTGACCATGACATCTTTAAACTAATACTCATTGGTAGGATAAAATTAACTACCAAAACTACTAAAAATTCAAGCTTCAGTTTAATGCATTTCACTTCAAATAAATGCAAAAACTGATATTTCTTGTCCCTAAGAAAGGCAGAAACAAAAAACTTCACTTTTTATCTTCAGAAAGGATGTCTAGCACTTGAATGATATCTTATTTAAGATGATTGGTAGAATTCTCATTTTAAGCTTATTTTTATAGGTATCATCTACTGATGTTCCATAGTTTGCCCATTTCTAATAAACCATTTTGTTATTCCTCATCATCCACACTGCAAAGTACATGAATGAAATAATTCACATATAATTGAAATTAGGATTTTGAAATATGTCGGAAAATGTTCTGGTGGCATGGTGATGAGGAGTAGACTGGTGATCTTGGTCACAAGTTTGTCCATTTAAACTTTGTTTTCCACCATGGCAACATCCTTTCAGGTAAGTCTCAGAATTCTGGCTTTTATGACTCAATTCCTCTATATCATCTTCTTGAATAACGAAAAATCATGATTATGTCAATTCCACACACTTCACAACTGTTTCAACATCAAATACAATACACATTTCATGAAGCTCCTTATTTTATGTTCTGAATATTTCTAAATTTAGCACTAAATTCTATTATTATTTTTGTACCTTTTATAAATTCTTTTGGAATTAAGACTTCATTCTCTAGTACTCTTCACACATTCCTATATACTTCACTTTCCTCTTTTAGTAGTAACTTTTTATTCTGCTTACCTTTGTCTACTATTTCTCACTCTTATCAACTCTAAAAGTGAAGGACTTTTTATAAAGTCCTTCTAGTTCTCTGGTTTTTGCTTTGTATAATTTTGTGTTCCTATTATTCTGTTCCATACTTTGTGTAAGGTGCGTATGGAAGATATTACACAAGACAAAGCTGTATTGCAGAAGTTAAACAGTGAAAAAGTTATATCAAACAGCAAAGAACTGAATATTCAGTGCATGAAATTTTTTTTTCAGATGAAAGTATGATACCCAGCTCTTCAGAACCTCAAGAACAATGAGTAGACTGTAGTTAAATAGACTGCACTTTGCAGCTTTGATACACAAAGTTATTATGAAGCACTTCAGAAACTCAGAATGAAAAATTGCAAGGCTCCTTAAATAACATTTTTAGCATGAATTATTAAGGCAACACAGAAAAGCAGACACAAAGAGTAAATCTCTGTAAGCAAATGCTTTGATAAGCTGACTGAAAATGTTCCAAACAATTCCATGCAAGAAAAGGGAAGATAAAGAACTAAATGTCAGAAAGATTATTGAAAAGTAAAAATTAAGCATATGCAAACAAACAGATAACAGCATATTCTAAAATAGTAACTAGGCAATGGAAAGAAGTAATTAGCTAATCAAGAAAAAAAATTAAGTATTTTTGACAGTGAACATAATTAAAGAAAAAACATTACATAAAGAGACTGAATTAAAGCTCTGAAAAATCCCTGAGCGAACTAGGTCATGTGCTTTAAATCTGCAGCTGCAAATTGGACAATTCTTAAATAGCACAATTTAAAGGGAACACCACTTGAAATGTGCTATTTTGTTCCTCCATATGCACAACAATATGTATTAGAGACTTGTTGCAATAACCATTTTTCAGGAAATACTTCCAATTGACTCAGTGAAAATGTGACTTAAGAAAAGCTTGCTAAATGGCTTGTTTTGAATGTAGGGATAATTCACAGTCACTCTGTGATTTATTCTCTCTTTTCCACTGACTACTGGGTCTCACAGTTAAGTCAGCTCTATGGCACGGACCACTATTTTTTTCTGTCAACCAAAAATGCCCTCATGTTTACAAATTCTGACAAATATTGCTGATAAATTTGGCTAATTGTACTTTGGTGTAGTGGCTGATATATCTAACGACTCTTACTGTGTGTAGAGTTAGGTGGTTACAGCAGATATGTCAGAATTGATATTTCAGTCTGTAAAATCTGAATGTTGGGAGTGAAAAAGTTTTGACTAGAATTCCATCCTTTCACATATTTGCCTTGAAATTAAAAACCTTGATTGCTTAAGTGGCTTCTTATCCATAAGTATTTTATTTACTAATTTTTCATTCTTTCTTCTTGCAAATTGTCATTATAGTCTGTTGGACTTCTTGGGAATGCACTTCATCTAAAATTAGTATTTCTGTGATTTTATTTATTTATTTATAAATTGTGAATATATTGTCAGTTTAACAAAGCGGATATTGTTGTTTGCAGCTGATACCAGTTGTCTGTTAAGAACCATAAATTAGCATGGCATTATTTCTCTTCAGTCCTTTGATATTGTAAAGAACAGCTTGACAACTAGGAATTCTAAAGCAGCAGGCAACAGGAGATACAAAATATTTAGCTAATCTTCAAATATTGTGCACCATTTTCTGAATTATTTAATTAGAAAAAGATAGATAAATCTCAAATTCTTGGAGGAAATGGATGTCAAACGTTTCTATCAAATTAATATTTCTAAATAAAAAAACATTTACTTTTGCACTTTCACACCTCTTCCCCCTCTTCCTTTCCCCCCTGGCACCCCGAAAATTTGTCTTATTTTTTTCTGAAAAAACCTATTTTATTTTATATGGAGGATATTGGCAAGAGGGATCATTTTAATGAAAATCTGGTTTTGTTTCAAGAGAATTTGATAGGAAAGATTAACCCAGACTTATTTTACTTGCTAGATTCATACCAGGATGTTGGCTTCTGCTCTGTTATCTATTCTGTCTCAAGAGCATATATGTACTCTGATTACCAGCCCTTACTTGGCTACGCTATTTCAGATTTCAAAGTAAATCAGGGAAACAAGTCTTTATGCTGCATATTGTGAACAGCCAGCTCTCATGGAGCTGGTGAAACTTTGGGCTTTTTGTAACTTGTGTTGAAAAAAAGGCTTCTTCAGTCCTCGTAACAAGTCCCAAGTGACATTTGCATGTTTCAGAACAGTTGGAACACTGACACCCATTGTGTTGACAAATGTAACTTCAATACTTGTGCAAAGCTAGCTGGGCAACTTAAATTCTTTTAAAGGAATTTCTCTCAAATCAAAAGAATTCTGAGTTGGTAGAGTCCACGTTCTGTTACTAGGGTTGATGTAGCAGAGGTGAAATGTAGTGTGGATCAGAATCTGTCTCAGTCTCCTCTGGCAGTGGGTTTTCTTGTGCTGCAACTTATATCTGAAAAGGTGAATCCTATTCATCTCTCTGCTTGTGGGATTGTTTCAAGCAGAATATGAAGGGGTCACTTAAGCAAAACTTAACACTCTTGCAAAGTTAAAAACAGAAAACATGAATATTAGAAATATGTATAGTTTAATTTTTTTAATGTTCTATAACATGCCAAGTCTAGTGGATGAGTCAAGGTTTTGTTTACTTTGTCTGCCTTTACCAAAGGTTTTTTTGAGTGTTATTTTTTTCTAGAAACTCTGTGGAATTAGTACTTGTCTGAATATTTTGTATATCCTTTCTCTCAGTTGACTTGCTTGAAAGAAAGAGTGACACTTGTTCTGAGTGGTTAAGCCCTAAATGTCAGACCTTGCTTTACTGATGTCCATGTTCTTTAGTCTTTTGTCAAAATATGACTGCTAGGAAGCAAAGGTGATGATGCTCTCCTGTTTGAGAAGTCAGATTATTTCAGCACAATTTCAGCAGCAATTTTACAAATCTCCTCTGGATCACTTGCACTTGGTAAGTTTTATGGCACACAAAGAGGCTTTAGGCAATATTTGTGCAGTTCTGCAGTGTACAAAATAGATATCAAGTGACTAAGAAGCAACTAGGCTACACATTAACGGGTCTAATGTGCTTCCCAGCCCAAAGAGACACACAGTAAATTTCTTCTGGTTGGGTAATCTTCATCAATGGGGAATAGTCAGGTACTTCTTGAAGAAGCCTGATGTTTAATGTTTTCAAGTTCCAATTATTTGTTTTTCTCTTGTCTATTTTACAGTTTTCAGATAGTATTAATCTTCTCACGTCCTTGAACTCCTAATAACTAATTTATGATTAATCTACTCCTGTGCTTTTAAATTTATGATCTAACATTTTTAGCTCATACTACTTTTCATACCTTCACAATAATTTTCTGCTGTGTTCAGATGGCTGCAATCCTATAGCCAGGCTTTTCTTGAGATTCTCATTATTGGCTAAAAATTTTCTGTGTTTCTGTTTCTAAATCATAAAAGGTAACAATTGCAGTATAAATGTATCCACATTTGTTGATCTTAAAGCAATAAATGAGTGAATTAAAACTAATACATACATCTTGAATAAATTGTCTTGAAATATAAAGACTGCTTATAAATTATGGTTCTATCTTTAGAAGTTATCAAAAATAAATAAATTGGTAAAAAAGAAATTAGAAAAAATCAGACCAGTAAAGACAAAATTTAGAAACATAGTAATGTTAACTGGAAAGTTACAGATTTGTGCTCATCTGATAGGAACAAGCTATGATATTTTTAGCTAAGATAGTTTTATAGTTGTCTTTGTGCACTCTCTAGTAGTAGAGTTCAGATTGTTCACAAACATTTTGGAAGATTTCTACATGCATCATATAAAAAGAGGCAAAATTAATTCTGATTCATTTTCATTTCCATTTTCTTGCACATTCATTTCCTATAAAATTGGGTTTGTTTTAGGTTATACTAAAATTTGTTAGAGGAAATATTTAATTTAAAACCAACTTACTCCACGACACATTCTGCTGTCAAAGAAAATTGCTACAAGCTAATTAATAATGGATATACTTGTGAGGTAAAAAAACTTTATGGGATTTTGTACTGAATAAAATAAGAAAGCTGCTTATATATGGGGTTCTACATTCCAACATAGTTTTATTAGCTACTGTGCTTTAGGCTGGAAAATATGGAATATTTGCTGCAACATAACAATAGTTTTCATTTTGAAGAGGTTCTAAAAGAGAAGTCCATCCAAATACTGCTTTGGTTTTTAAACACTTTAAAATAAAAGTGCTCTTAAAAATTTTTTTGAAGTACGTAAAGGCATTTGATACAAATGTTCAAAATTAGTGCAAATTCAAAACTCATTATTCCAATGCTGTCTCTGCTGCTAAGTTAAAATATCCTGTTTTGAGTTTGAGTCATGTTCATTTAATTTACTATAGCTGATGGCAGGTTGATTCTCTACAAAACCAAAGTAATGAAGGACACAGGCTTTACCAGGCTTACAGGATTTCTTTACCAAGGAAAGGTCCTTTTCAAGTTCTCTCTACTTAGTATTGTGCAGTCACTGCTACATCTGCAAATAAAGTTAAATTTTAAATGGTTTGATTTTCTATTTTTAATGGAAAATGCAGATATGAAAAGTCTGATTATTTTTTTATTCCATTGTTAATCTATGAAGTTGTTTTTCTGTCATTTGATTCTTATGCATTGTCTCTTTATTACTCTTTGTTCCACAATTTTTAGGTCTTGGTATCTTGATGTTATGATGCTCATATTTATCCCCTAAGCTTAAATATCATTCAAATGTTAAAGTCTGTATAAATTATGTGGTAAGGAAGCTTTTGGAAAAAAAAAATCCCATTGCTTTGTATAGTAATAGAAACATCATTATATTAATTTGATTTATTATGCATATATTGACATCTCCACATTTTTTTATATAAATACTTGAAACAGTAACCTGTCAGAGACACCCAAGTACTTGACTAACTGCTAACCTTCCAGTATAATACTGAATTCCTTACCTGGTATTTTTGAATTGTGAGATGAAAAGGAGAAAAGGAAATTTTCAGACAAAGTTGTCCATTCTTGCATAGACAATAGAGATAGCTAATCACTACTGATTAATAATTATTTTTATTTTGCAAGAAGTAACAAAAGTGAGAAATTACAATTTTTTCACAAAAGCCTAATTCTGGTTTTCACTTAATATTCCTCTACGACTTTGAAAAAGTAAGTAATTTTTTAAGCGTTTAACTCTGTCTCACACTCTGCAAATGCATAGAGTTAAATTCTTCAAAACCATGTCTGCACATTATACCTTCAGTTTTCATTGAGAAAGGCATAAAATACAATTCTTCTTTATTTCTGAATAGAAACTGCTATAGCTTCTCCATTCTGTGTAGGACTTGTTTTTCTTAGCACGCGCTGAACATGGTATGACAGGGTTTCTAAGGATCATTGGACCCTAATCAGAATATAGTTTACTTTCTAGCCAGGCTGAGTTGAAAAAAAAGGCTAAAGATATCAGCATTGCAAAAATGGCAATAGCTCCAAGCCTTAAGAAAAGTAGGTATTTTTGTGAGTTAAGGAACTTCCCAATAAGCATTAAAGTTTCTACCCAACATTCACACTGAGCTTTTCATAAAACTACTATAGAAGACTACTCTAAAATTGGTCTAGATAAGAATTTGTGAATTATGATTGGTTTGTGGGTCTGGACCTAAACATCAGACCAGAACTATGTAGGAACACATAGCAAACTACTCTGCTAATTAACTGCAATTAAATGTAATTAAATGCAATTTAATTAAATGTAATTAAATCAAATGCACCCATTACTATTTAGACTATGTAATGAGAACAATACTTGTAAACAAAATCTTATTTCAAAAAGCTCTCTTGTCTATTCTTTTTCCAAGTGTGTTAGCATCAAATTGTTCCTGTTTCCTAAATAAGGTAATTTTCTACCGTAATAGGCCTAGGGCTTTAATCACCTCAAAGTTTGCATTTGTGGTTTCATAGCTTAGAGACTTCATTATCTAGAGTCTAAATGAAAATTTCAGCTCTAATCAGAGGGATTTGAAGATGAAACCTTTTTTTTTTCCCCTTCACATAAAACTGTTTTTTTTAAATTAAGAGTTTATATCACATTTAATTGTTTTTATATCTACCTGTTTCAGAAATCAAAGCCACTCACAACACTCTTTGAAAACAGAAATTGCTTTGACTGCTTCTGAGATCAAACTCTGCATGTGAAAAAGGACTCATTGGTACAAAAACTACCCATTTCAAATAAACTCTTTTGAAGGTACTATTTTTTAATGAGTATTTAAAGTTCTGTACTTTTTTATACAGAACTGTATTTTACAAGTAAATAAAAGAGGTGGTGTAGATTATAAACAAAAATGTTGACTGTATAATACACATCTGCAAAAGTTTTAGAAATGTTTTCTTTGAAATACTCATCTTAAACTTAGTTTCTCTTTCAGTTCATGTTTCTGAGAGCAGTATTTTCATTGCAACATGCTATAACACTAGATCTTATTATATTTTAGCAAACTTACAAATGGAAAACATCTCAGGTACTCAGTCATGTTCTGTGCTGTTTTTGGGAAACCCTAGGTTGATCAGGAGGATTTCAGGAGCTGCTCACAGAAGCTCTGGGTAGACCAGCCAGCAATGCAATTTTAGTGGACACAGAAAATTCCATTCTTTCTTAGAAACCATGCTTCCATGCTTGCAAGACCACTGCTACTGAGTATAATGCTAACTCAATAGATCTGTATGAGTGGTATTCTCTGAGGTGGTCATGACATTCACAAAATGTCAACCTTTACCAAATAAATCATATTGAATCAAACCCAAACTAATCAACCTTCAGAAAATACAGTTTTTATAAATTACAAAATCTCATGTCCAGCAATAAGAAATACTATCTGAAAAATGGAGAAATACCAGAGATTTGGAAGACTTTAATATCAAGAACATCACTGCAGTGTATTTCTCATGGATAGGATTTAGATTTAGAAAGTGGCAAGAACTGTGTTAGATTTAATTTCATATGTTGCATTTGGCAATGAAAAGTTCTCTGGCAGTGAGGATCGGTTGCTATGGTGAAGTCGTGGGAGCTCCAACATCCCCCAGCAACTCAGTGCTTTACAACAGCTTTGTGTGAACAGGGCATGTCCCAAACAGCTGCTCCTTCTTGCTTAGGCTTCTCAATAAGTTTTGGATAGTGAGTTAGACTTTATCATCCTAAAGAATGTAGGTATCACTGGAGTAAATATGTACTGTGGTTATGTTGATTGCACTCCACCAATTTGATGACTTGTTTGAAAGGACTCTTTTTTGACGCCTGGTTTATAGTAATTGAATATGAAAATCAAAAGTTAACACCTACAAATCCTATGGACCCGTAGATATCAGTGACCTTAACAAAGAGCAGAGTTCTGAGGTCCCTGATTAACAGGATATTGAAAAGATCACCTTAAAAACCTTGGTGTAACTGATAACAGTGTGGCTAGTCAGGATAATTTTGGAGCCTTTGGGAAATAGCAAACTTATGGGATATTTGGGGGGCTTTGTGTGAATTTTAAAAGCTTCCTGCAGTATGTTTTAAGAAGGTTGAGTGTATCAGTGAAATTCTGTAGTTGTTATTACAGAACAATTAAGGAAACTGAGGGATCATGGAAAAAAAATGAGGGAAATAAGTGAGTGAAAATGGAGAACAAAGAGTCTGATCAGGTATAAGCAGCTTGCTCTTCAACACAATTATACGGTGAGACCTTTATAAGAGCTATATTCCTAATTTTTTTTCTTGCATCTGTATGTTTGTTTGCTTATGTGTAAGTTTTGCTAGCCAGCCTGGAGCAGAATTGTGTAGAATGTTAGCCATTCATGAGAAAAAACCAAGATCAGAGCCACAACATGGAGAAGTCCATTAATGAGAACTATTAATAATTATTCTAGTGAGTGTTGCCTTCCCATTTCAGACTTCAGTTGGGGTGACAATATACTCACCATAGATATATAAAAGAGAACTTTCTTCTGCCAAAGTAGATTACAAATTTAATTGAGCTGCAATGTCTTAAAGAGTATTATAAAGGTTTTAAGTCTAGACATCTCAAATACTGAACATGAAAGCAAGTAGAAAGTGAGGCACTGGGGTAATAAGACCTCACCTTTCTCACCCACATTGACTGTAGATTTTTGTGTAAAATGAAGGGATACAATATCAGTCCTTATTTTTATTTCTATTTTTGTTAGGGGGGGGATGGATGGAGGCAGTATCCTTTTCCTCATATGAAGGGCTATTGATCTTACCTTTCTGTAAGAATGTACAGGTGAAAATGTAGTCTTATTAAAATGAATCTTATGATTTGGTTACTCCGTGGCTGTGGCACTGTAAAGAATTGTGTATGACATCTGTAAAGAAACTGCTCACTGGTAATAGTTCAGTGCTCATCTCTCTTCATTCTATGACAGATCTGTGGAATCACCCATAAAAGGAGCAGGGTACAGAAAATTTAACTTTTTTTGTATCTTTAATTTTGCATCTGTAGTGATATTTATACGCCAGCATGTAACGATGGTGTCCTCTACTAGAAATAAAATGTTCATTGTCTAGGTTGAACAAAGCATATGAAGTAGGATCTATCTGCCCTTAGCTTCAGGCATTTAATCTACTCAAAGATAGGATCTTATCTTCATTGAGCAGACAAAAAACCTACCCTTAAACATTTGCCCAGAGAAGTCAAAATATATTGTCTTCATATCTTTGTCCACTGACAATAGAAAAAGACTGTAGAATGACACATACGGGATTCCTAATTTTTATAAAGTTACAAATAAATATTTTCTGTGAAATGATGTAAAAATTTCTAGATACACGCACATACACACAAAAAAAATCTGCCATATTAGAAGCACCTATAAAAATGATGGGTAATTAAGGCAAATATTAGCCAGAATCAGAAACAGGGTAGTAAGTGTGAAGGTAATATAAGAGAAGGAAAAAAAGTTATTTACCAAATGTGAGAACCTTCTTCAGAACAGAATGCCAGAAACATGCTGAGGTGAGCCAGACCTTAAATTTGAGTAGTTAATAATTCCATGGGAAGTATGCTAGTAAAAGCTTTCCTCAGACTATTCAAATAATACCTTAGGCATACAAATATTTATGATGCCTCTGAAAGGTAAGAGTTTCTCATGTTTTTGCTGTGTATTAAAAAATGTATATAACATTGTTGAAGGACCATTTTTGTATTACCTGTCAGCAAAAGTTCTGATAACGTTCAATGTCTCCGGCATTTTTCCTTCCTTTTTGAATTTAATCTCTCATGATTTGTCCCACATTTTGTCATAAATGAAACAAATTCATGCTTTTGGCCTCTTAATAGGAGAAAAATTTATTGTTTCCTTTCAGTTTTGCTCCTCTTACCTAATTGAGAGCTTGATCCATAAACAGAAATGAATTTCATGCTACTCCTTGAAGTAAGCAATCAGTGGTGCAAAGGGTAATTTCGTCATTGCAGTTACAAGAAACCAGAAATGGAATAAAATTTGAAAGGAAAAAATTAAGACCAATTTTATTAATGCAATAGTAATATTTCTTTTGTAGGGTGGGAAATGGGTATCATTTATGTGAGAATCTCTCTTCGAATTTAACTGATGTACCAAAAAAAGGATTAACTGAAAACCCATTTATATATCAAAATATGAACTTCATGGTGAAGAGACAATTTTTGAGGGAGAGGGTGAACATGATGCTACAATACTATGTGTGATGTAGGATTAGTAGCAGTAACTGTTCACTGTCTTCCAATGTAAGCACTGGGCAACATTAACAATATTGCCATTTGTCAGGTTAAAAAGAAACAAAAAAAGATTGCTTCATGCACAAGAGTGGTAGAATTGCAGAGCTAAAGGAATTTTTTTATTTTTTTTTTTTTTACCTTTTAAGTGTAAACAGGGTAAGGGAAGCTTGGAAGAGAAAGAAAGAGAATCCTGCTGAGGATTAGCAATTTGGCAAACTGTGACAGCTTAGAAGAACCCAAGAGCAAGAAATAGCCAGGAAATGGGAGCATAATCACTGGGCTCATTATTCAGTGTTATACTCTTGCACTCCTTTCAAAATAAACCTAGGGCCAGTGTTTGAGCCTGGCTTAGATCAAGATCTGATCCCTTAGCCTGAACTATTAAATCTAATGGTTTTGTAATGTGTGAAGAAATCCCAACATAATTACAATGATGAAACCGCAGCAATTCTGAATTATTCATTACAGCTAAAACCCAATATATTATGTTAAACTTATATGTGTATGTACAGACATATGTAATTTGAACCTCTTTCAAAAATAGTTTTTACACAGCTATATAAAAAGACTCAGATGCTGTTCTATCTTTTTAGTAATAAATTAGCATTCTTAATTCTTGGAAATATTACAAAATCTTCCTTGTGTTCATACAAGTAGCTCTATTACACTCAATATAAATGAAATCACCCAAGCTCACAACAGAAGTCAAAAGAGATGCCCTGGTAGAATTACATCAAATAGGTGGTTTTGTTTTAACAAAGAAAACAGTAAAAAAGATGACGTTAACTCAGTGTTGGAGGTATTTTTTACTAAGGAGCTCTAAAATCGTAGCTGTGGAGCTTGAACCACATATTTGACTGTCTTCATCTGAGCTGTTCTGATGGAAGAGAGCAATCTGGCCTTGCACACTATTGCCACTTAGTACTGGCTTGAATCAGTATCATGAACTTAAATTGGGGGGTTTTTGCATTAATTTAATAACCTCATGAGAAATTGTAAATAGTTAAAAGCCCTGAAAAATTTAAGCAACACATGAAAACAGAGAAAGAGCCCACAATGATTTTGTTTTTAACAATAGGTAAAGTATTTTCTACAGGGAATTACTTTTCTTTTCACAATATATCTAGAAATTCATAACATATTTCCTTTTTCATTATTTTAATTTATTCAATTTTGCTATTTAAAAGTGATAGAATATATGTAGGAACTTCTGTGTGTTCTAAAGGACATACTAACATAAAAAAGGTGATGTGTAGTGATCTGTAGGTATTACTGTAACTATTTCTCTGTGGAGAGAAGTCCTTGAATTACACCATAATTCATAAAACAAGCTTGTAGATGACCTACTTTATAACTCTTTCACAAAAATGAAAATTCAGTATTCTACTTTTTAAATAAGAGAGGAGAGAAAAAGATCTATGGACTTTAATTTGTAGTTAAAAATGTGTGGTTTCAATCCCACTCTTCTGACATTTAAATTGGCTGCAGAAAGTTTATTTAATTGAAAGGCCATTGAAAAACTAATTGAATATGTGTTCCATTAAGCAGTAATGCAATTAATCTGGCTATGCCTGCTCATAAATAAGCTCAGAGAAAAGTTTTTGACCCATTTCTCTTTCACTTCACAGCACATGCTTTAGAATGTCTTTGGCATAATTGTAGAAGGTCCAATGAAGAACTACAAATAAAAAAAAACAAAAAAACCAACAAAACAGATTTCAGGATTTCTAAATGAATCAGGGGACATTAAGAGAGAGAAATAGATTCTACCACCACTAGAAACAAATTTATCTCTTCTCTCACAGGTGCTGTAAGTTTACCTTCTATTACCTATATTGCCATTATCAAACATTAGATTAATTTGTGCTTTGCTTTCCAGTCAACAGAAGTTTTACTTGGTAGCTGGCAGACTTGCTATATTTTTATCCTAGAAACTCCATCTTTATAGAAAAGTTCTTACTCTAAATGCAGGCCGTTCTCTCTCCCTCTTGGCTACAGAGGAGCTGAGGATAACTAAGATAAACCCAGTTGTCAAATTTTGAAATGTCGAAATATCAGACGAATCCCTCAGAAAGAACTGAGCTAATACCGTGACTGCTTTCTGATGCTTGGGCACGAGTATAGGAATCTTTAATTTTAAATGTATTTCTTAAAATGCTACCAACTTGGTTCCTATATACATATTTATAAGGCAGCATCCCCAAGGGTGAAGCATAATGTTAAACATGCCTTAAACAAAACATTTCACTCCAAAAATTGTGTTCTTGGATTCAGAAAAGTTCTGAATGCATGATAATTATAGTTTAGACATAAATAAACAATAATTGAACAAAATACATTTCCTGTTTCAATTATGTAAGTAATTTATCTCAAATTACAATTTCTGGAAGCATTTTATGTATAAAACTGGAAATTGAAGTCAAAATGTTTTCCTTTCCACTACTGTCTTCTCATTTAGCATGGAGGAATAGTTCCCAAGATTCATCTCTCAGTTTGCAGGGCCAAATCCCTGCTTTTCTCTGTTTTGAACTGGTCATAAAAAAGGAATTTTGAGGGCCGTGTACACTATAGCATGCAGATACCCCTTCTGCAAATGTTGAAGAACATAGAGCATTTTAAAGGACTGTTTTGTGTTAGGGGATTGTAATATATGATCTTTTCTCTGCTAATGGATTAAACTGCAAAAACTATCAATGATCAATGTTTTGATATATAATGATTGCTCATATAGGATCTCTCGAACACTGTTTATTTTTATAAGTTAAAAGACATTAAGTTAATTGTAAAGAGAAAAACTAAATTTAACTTAGAGATATAGGATTCATTCTTTTTAATTTTTCCTGTTTGTCATAAGTAAAATTCATATTAATCAAATTAATGAGGTATGATTTTCTCACATAGTAGTATATGAAACAGATTTTCAGTCCTGGAATTATTAAGATTCAGTTGTGGGTTTGTTGATGATTTTTTTTTTCAGCTGCATGATACATATTATTTATATATAGATATTTTCTTTAAATTTAAATGTCCTAAATTTTATTTTCTAATTTTACACTTGGAAAGAAAAAATCTAGAAAATTGATATATTATTAAAATGGGTAAAAAAGGCAATGAAGCATTGTTTTAATGATATCAAAGTTCTTTTTAAGCAAATATTTTTTTTTAGAATAAATTCTGCTTTAGACAGATTCATCCTTGGTGTGGTAAACAAAGGCCTTTGGAGTTTTTTCTTTGTTTTATTTTGCATAAAATTTCTCAATTGCTTTATTTATGAATTTGTATTTCCCCATATGCTAGCAATGTACTTTCAGAACAACTCCCAAACTTACATCCTAGTTGTCTCAATTCTTGTTTGGTTTTTAAATGAATGTACATTGTCTGTTTTAGCTTATACCTTGGAAAAATGAACCCTTTTTCTTTTCAGCTTCATTATATTTTTCTTACAAGAACAGCACAATGAAAAGATTTTGTGAACTTGATGTTGGCTTTCAAGAAGTATTTAGCTTGCACTATTTGAAACTGTAAACTGAATTATTTTGGAGGAGATTTAAAATGAGTATCATCTACATATAAATTGGTTTTAGAACCAAAGGGGGCCTGCAGTCAGTATATATTACAAGATTCTATCACATTGTCTAATGGATTAGATTTTATTAAGTACTATAAAACAGCATGAGATGTACTCAATAGAAAGCAAATTGAACTGAAACAGATAATTAATTACTGCAACTCCTATTTTTTCAACACAGTTTAGGCACAAGTGCATTTCTTATACGTGTGTATATTGCATATTGCATCATAAACCTGTCAGCATAAACTTTTTCATACCTAAAACAATCAATATGCTTTTCATTCAAGGTTTTAACATTTTTAAAACACAATATATATTTTACATACACAGAATTAATTCGCCCTGTTGAAATCAATGGAGTTCTTAACAATTTTAACATTAAAATACTTTTCTATAGTTAGTAAAACCATCACAGATATATATCTTTTAGAGTCCTCAAACACCTCCTAACTAAATCTTGATAAGTAATGACCAGTGTAAAGAAAAATGGTGTTACTAAAACCAGCCTTAACTGTACACACAGAATCCTTGGGGAAGGATACCCAAGAATCAACTCAGGTTCTCCTCTACTGATATCCAGAGCTGTTGTAAAGTCCCTTATCTAACAAAGATTTTGTTTAAAAGACTTTGGAAAGAAGATTTCTATATTCTACTTAACACTAATCCATTATCTCTGAAAAACAAGTCTGAAACCTGGAAGACAGCTAACTTGTAACCAAAATTGTTTATTATCTTTCATTACTTGGATACCTTCAAGTAATGAAAGATAAGTAAAGTAAAAAAAAAAAAAAAGATTTTCTGAGACAGTTTTCTAATGAGATCGCGAGCTATTGAAAAGGTCAGCACTTGAGACAAGAAATTCTTGCAACTTAATGTATTCCAAACATATATAAGGCAACAATTTTCCACATGCCCCAATTCCTTTCTGTACTCTTCATCAAATGGAGCAGTATCTTCCCATTACTTGCAGCCATTTACCTATGGGACTTTCTACAAGAATCATTTAATAAATATCAATATTCTCTTGATTTTTGCCACATTTGCAAAATTATGTTCACATACTGTTCCAGTGTCTATTGAAGATACTTTGCTTCCATGTTTAGCCTGCCATGTTTGTATATATTTTTTTTTTATTCTGATTTTGAAGCTACAATCACTGCTACTCAGTCCAGGTTTTTTCTGGTGTCTTTGATATGAAAGTTCCATGGGGAATTAGAATGAGTAAGATTTATTTTTTTTTTTAATGGAAGATTGTTAGCTTTTCTTCCAAAAAGGGAGAGCAAAATAGGCAAAAAGAACCCCAAAAACCAAACCAAAACCAGAAACCCCCAAAACCCAAAAAACTAACCAACTAAAAAAGACCAAAACACAACCAAAAACCCAACCAACCAACCAACCAAAAAGTGTCTAAAAGTCTGAAGTGTGATTTTTATTGAAACTAACCCTATTTCTTTGAATAAGGTGAAAATCTTGCTCAGTGTCTGCCATTTCACCCATACAACGCCTTTTCTGATAAAACAAAGGAATCCTCCTGTGCTCAGCAACGGTGAGGCCACATCTTGTGTCCTGTTTACAGCTCTGGGCCCCTCACCACAAGAAGGACGTTGAGGTGCTAGAGCAAATCCAGGGAAAAGCAATGAAGATGGAAAAGTGTCTGGAGCAAAAGTCCCATGAGGAGCTGAAGGAGCTGATTTGGTTTAACCTGGAGAAAAGAAAGATCAGTGCTGACCCTGTCCCTCTCTACAACCACCTGGAAGGAGGTTGCAGTCAGTTGGGAGTCAGTCTCTTCTGCCAGGCGGCTGGGCTGCGGTGTTAAGCTGTACCAGAGGAGGTTCAAGTGGGACATCAGGAAAATTTTTTTCACCAGAAGAGTGATAAGTATTCAATTGGAGTGCTCAGGGAGGTGGTGGATTCAATGTCCCTGGAAAGTTCAAGAATCAGCTGGATGTGGCACTTAGTGTGTGATTTAGTTGACATGGTAGTGTTCAATAAAAGTTGGACTTGATGATCTCAGAGGTCTTTTCCAAAGTTAATGATTACATGATTCTATGATTCTGATGAGAGATGTAGTATTTTTAAAATATGTTTGCCGACTACACTTGCAGCAAGAACAAATACTGATATTGTTAAACAGGAGACAGGCAAAGAATAAAGGAACGAGAGGTTGATTTTTTTTTCTCATCATCCTGCTGAGCAGTGTGACTCTGAATAATTCTGTGCTGACCTTGGTCTTTCTTGGGTCTACCTACATCACTGAGTGTCAGAATTAGTTTTTCTTTGCAAAAGATGTCAGGGAAACATTATTACTAACTTGAGAATTCACCTTAGTCATGATCATAAACTATTTCAGAAATATCAAGATCTAGGAAAAGGATATTATTTAGTGTATTAGATAAATAGCATAAAATCACAAACCCTATGTGCAGATTGCTTAACATTTATAACTGTCTTAACTCGGCATTTACTTTAAATCCAGTATTTAAGTTCCATACACTTTAACGATTTCTTGAGGGTTCTTTCTCTTCCTTATGTGCAGGTTTTTAAATCAGCTTCAGATACAAATGAAGTGATATGAACTACTACAGTAATAGTTCCTTATTTCTTTGTTCCTTTTTCCTTTTACATTATTTGTCCTTACCTCTTCTATACTCCATTAGCCAAGGCATATTAAAAACACATTCTGCTAAACCTAACTGTTATAACTGAAATACTACAAGTAGAAAACCCTAAACATGGGTAAATGATTCTCCATTTGCTATAAAAGAAATTATCTTCTGACAGGTTTGAATTTTTCTTCCTCAGGGAAGGTCTCCTCACTGGAATAACATGTATTATTGACATCCAAATATAGACTGACAGACATGGGTTTTCCTTATATCAACTTTGAATGTCACCTTTTTTCCACAGAGATAATTGAAGTCCTTTATTTGGATAGAAAATTCTCAGTAGATTGGATTTTTTATGTTGTAACAAAATTAGCTGGAGTACAAATAAAACTACTTTCCTTGTTATCTTCCAAAATAAAAAGATTTTTTTCTTTAGAACCTATTACATGTCTTTGAATAATATGTGTTATCTTGACAGAGTTTTATTGTCTTTTTTCTCTAAACTTCAGCAAAGTCAGGAGGCAGTTAACATTTGAGTCAAATCTCTTCATGACACACGTTCTTTATACATCTTGCAATAAAATAGTAATAGCATTTACGAGTAACATGAAGTTTTATGTCAACACCCTAAATATAGCATTACAGTAAAACAATATGTTTCATATTTTTCTGCAATACAATTTTTTCTTTGTGTTAGGGAGCACATATCTATAAGTATACAGAGAGTATATATATACATATAAGTATGCACTCAAATATATTTAAAGACAAAATAAAACCAGGAAATACAATGAAGAAAAATTGCATGGATGCTTGCTGTTATATTTAAAAACTAAGTAAAAGGTGGTGCAAATTTAAATAAAAACTAATTTTGTCTGGATGTCCATATTATGGTCTTCTCTATACCTTCAAGAGGCCTTCCTCCTGGGTTAATACTGACTGTGAAAGTTGCTCTTAATTCTTAGAATAAGGACTCTCCTGTAAGAATTGCTCCACAGAAGTTGGAAGTAGTTTACAGTCTTCTCATGTAAAGCAGGAGAAATTAGAATAAATTTCAGAGCCTTAAGTTAAGCAGCTCTAAAGAAGATATAGAATCCCACTTATTATAAAACTCTTAAATATATGGGTAGATTAGAACTCTGCTTTTACATACTATAGCTGGGCACCTAGCTGACTACCTCTTTTTACCATGACCTGTGGTTTATCAAATTGCCAAAAGCTTGAAATTATTTACAGTTTTAAATTATGCATAGTTGCCTTAACTGAATGGTTCTCAATTTGCACATTATTTCCTAATATGGAAAGGCTTAAAATCTCCACTTTGTGTACTTGAGGGTTCAGCCCTTTTTTATTTACAGTGAAAGAAGAGATGGTAGTTCTACATAACTTTAATTTTTTGCTGTTTATCAATGATTTCCTTGTAGCTAAATTAAGATTTTATTTTTGAAAAAGAGATCTTGAAACAAGAAATACAACCCCAGTTAACTTTTTTCTTGTGGAAACATGTAATCTGCATGAATTATACATCACATTCATAGTACTCTGTGAGACAGTTTTCCCCTAAGCACAGAGAAAACTCAGGATGAGCTTGTTAAGATTTCATCATTGTAAATGAAGAATCCCAGAATAAGCTGAGTTGGAAGACCCACCTAGATCACTGAGTCCAACTCCCAGCCCTGCACAGGACCATCCCCAATAGTCACACCCTATGCCTGCGAACATCATCCAAATACTTCTTGAGCTCAGAGAGGCTCGATTCTGTGATCTCTTCCTTGGAGAGCCTTTTCCAATGTCCAGCCACCCTCTGGTGAAGAATTTTTATCTAATGTCCAAACTAAACCTCTCCTGGCACAGCTTCAGGCTGTTTCCTTGGGTCCTGTCGCTGGGCACCACAGAGGTGAGATCAGTGTCCTCTTGCCCTCAGGGGGAAGTTGTAGACTGCCATGAGGTCTCCCCTCAGTCTCCTCCAGGCTGAACAGACCAAGTGACCTCAGCTGTGTTTTTCAGAAACTCTAGTGCTGCATACAGGGCAGGTATATTACATGTATAATACAAAGCAATACAGAAAAGAGCCTTTTCTCTAGTGCTTATGTCAACTGTCAGAGTTTGGCTGTGACTATGGGATTAAACTGTCCTAGCCTCTGAAATAACTGCATTCAAATTTTTATGAATGATCCCTGACCTGCACTAACCCCCTAAAATTATTTGTGATTTGTCGGGGCTAGTGACAGCTGGCACTGCCCAAAAGCATGACAGATTTCAATCCTTACACCTGAACAAATGTTCACCATTTGTTTAGCTGAGCAGCCGTGCCTCAGCCCCACCATTGCTTAAGGCACCCTCTAGACACAGCTGCAGGTATTTGCTCAAGAATATAAAACTGAATTGTATAAAATACCATGTGAAAGGGATCATAGCTTTGGACAGCTTGCTGTGTGAGCTTGAATCACAACTTCAGCGACTTAGGCATGGTGCATTCCTACTTGCTTTTAGAAATGTCATGTTATTCCACCTAGAAGAGTTAATGCAAGTAAATACACTTTCCATGTTTAATTTCATTTAAATATACACTGATTTATTATTTGATTTTTAAAACTTCATTACTGCTTTATCTTTCTCTTTTACTCCTTTCTGGTTTTTCTCCCCTTTTTCTGCATGCCATTATTGAATGATCATTAATATAAATTAGCCATTTTTAGTACTGTGTCTTTCATTCATGCGTTTTTAAGAGAGAGAAGAAAATTCTTTTTATACAATTAGTTACCTAAATGACCATGTGAACCCTTATCTTGAAGGTTTTTCAAAAAAGAAGGCCCTCTCCGCTGTAAGACTGAAAATCAAGCTTCTTATGACAGCAAGCTCTGAAATATAAGGAAATTTTTATAATAAATAACAATAAATTGTAAACTTTGTGATGTTATATTCTGAAATGTGAAATGTTACTGTAATAAAATGAGGATAGGAGTTAAATAATAAATACAGTATAATAAGATAATTACTTCATGCTTCCATACCCACCTGTTAGTCATTAAATTAAAAGAGATTTTTTCTCTGTACATAATTCTCATGAGGTCATAACATTCAGTATGAGAAATCAAGTAAAAATTTTTAAATTATTTGAACCTTTCAGTATGATCTCTGAATAAAACACTGTAAGATTTCAGTCCTCAAATCCCACAATACAGGACATTGCTTTGAGTGACATGTAAATAAAATTACAATAGGAAATTATGCTCTTCTCATAATACGTAAATCCATAGATTTTTAAAATAGCATAAAAATTACAATACTAACTTCATATCCTCAAAAAAGGTATCATACTACAAGTTGCCATATAAGTTAGAGCTTTAACCATAAATTATTTATTAAGTTTTATAAAGTTATAACTTGAGATAAAGATTCAGATAAAATCTAGATTATTTTTTTTTAAAATTAATATCTTATGTGTTATAAGTAAGGTTGTTTCTTTCTTATATTCTCCTTTTGTTGGTTAACATCAAGCAGGAAATGCAGTTGAACTTGTGCACTTGAACTTTTGCCCATGGGAAGTAAGTTGACTGCACAAAATTTTGCTTTACTAAATTTTTTCAGGCCACTGGTCTTCAGCAGTTATCAAGTGAAGTTCAAACTGCTACAGGTGCTTTTAGGATAAAGTTGTGTATCTTTGTAGTAATGGAATCTGCTGAGTGATCTTTGCTTTTTAAAATAATACATCAATTCTTGTTATATGTTTAACCTGTAAGGAAATAATCAAACAAATAGCGAAACTAAAACCCCACACAATGTAACGAACCTGTGTACTAATGCGAGAGGTGAATATGATCCTGTCCTAAAGAGATCTACAGAGCCAGGAAAAGCTGGATTGTGTTTTCTTTGTGATATTTTTACTGAGTCTGATTTAACATGACTAGAAATTCAATTGATCAATGTAAGATGGTAGCTGTCTGGGTGAAAATAGGATGGCGGACGGAGACGAGAGATCTCTATAAGCTGAATCCTAAAACTTAAGTTTTATTACAAAAGGTAGGGGGTAAGCTAGGACCCAGCTTAGAGCTGCTTGCAGCAGCTCAGAGCTGGCCCAGGTGGGGGAGGACAAAGGGCAAGAGATGGGAGCAGATAAGAACAGGAGCAAGAGAG
>VZTB01018372.1:168350-275999 GCA_013397245.1 Thryothorus ludovicianus
AGCTTTTCAAGTATTCATCAACTAGGGTTTTGGTATGTCGAAGGCTGCCTTCATTTCAATTCCGTTCACAGTTTCCACATTTTTAAAATCTTCCGTGAGGCAATCATATTTACAGGACTTTCCTGTTCCATCCTTCCCAACAGATCAACTCATGAGGTTGATAACTCTTGAATATATTAATTATTATTTAAATCACATTTTAAAATAAGTTTTTTTCTGATAATTTTGGGCAGTTTACTCTCTTTTTACATACATAGACATAATTTTGTTCCCTTTCTGGGTAAAATTCTAGTTTTATTCTGTCTACACATCAAAAAACATTTTAAAATTCTAGTTTACATGTAATATTTCCAATAAAACTGTATAATATTTTTTTTCTCTTTGTAAGCAATTACAAAAAAAAGTACTGAAATATCATTGAATTAAACAAATTGCTTAGCTTCAGATTGGAGCTGTGTTTTATTTAGCCTGATTAAAGATAGAATTCAAAATGAAAAATTAGAATTTTGACTTGCTAAATTTCCTTTCACATAAATAATCAAGCAACACAGATTAATAAAGGATATCTTTTGGCAACATACAGCATATATTTTTTTCCATTATACACATAGCTCTAATGGCATAAAGCAACCTGTGGCATAATAAAAACTTGAAATGTGAAACCAATTAGAATTTTATTTCAAAATTCTAGTGAATGAATTTAATTTTTTATTATGGTTTTTGGACCAGCAGAACCAATACTACATGCAACATTCACAGTCATGCTTCTATGTAATCTTATATTTTGTTGAGATTTCCTCGTTGCCAAATCCATCTGGCAAGGATGATGATAGCCGATTGTTTCACTGATAATAGTGAAGAACTCTCATCTGCAGCATTTATCAAGATGTTTGCAAGCAGTGATTGAGAAAGATAAAAAATCTCTAACAAATAACCCAAAAAAGAAAACTTAGAACTTCCCAAACACTGAGTTTCTTCCTGAACTCTCCACTTGAATTTATAAAATATACAATTTAGTAAAACATATTACAGCATAAATATTGGAATTCAGTGCTATTCTGATGGCGTCTATAAGTTCCACAACTCTTTAGGTGTTTTGGCTGAGAAGATAAGCTCCAGCAGAACATTAGAACTTAGAAATTCCTTGTTATCAGTGAAGAATATAGACATAAATTCCATTTAGGATTCTTTACAAGCTGGCTGTCAATACATGCAAAAGACTCTCCAAGTTGTTCAGGATAGAAAGAGCGGATAAGTGTTCTTTAGAAAACACATATCTACAGTAGTCTGTCTGGGTCAGTGTCATCAAAACATTGATCAACCCTAAATATTTCTCTGATATTTTAAGCACCTCTGAGTGTTCATGTAAACATATCCATATCCATTAGATTGTGTTTTCTGACACAAACTTTTTGGTCCAGAATTAAATGCATAATATTTTTCGAAGCACATATGCACAGAGGTTTAAGTTTCCTTGTTAATGCGCATTTTTTTTTTTTCTCCTGTGAAACTTGTCTGCCTTCTACACTGCTGCTATAATTCTTATGTTGAGCTATGCTGGCAATAGGTTAGGCCAGCTTGGTCCAGACAAACATTAACAATACAGCCAATTGCCAGACTAGCTGTTAAAAGCATTTTCAGCCAACACATTCCTTACCCCTGCTGATTTTTCTCCTGGGGGCTGAGGAAATTTGGCTCAGTGGACAGTTCTTTTTACAGGCATGAAAAACTGAACTGTTCTTGTCCAGTTCTCATTTTCAGAAATGTCTCATATCTTGTGCATAGTGGAATCCAGCTATACCAATAATTTATAAGCCTCATTAAAATAAATCTTTATTTATTGTTCTATATATAGCACTGATGTAAAAGAACACAGTGCATTGTATTTTATAACATGCACCATGATTCCTTTCTTGAACTGGTATTCAAACGCAGAATTTGTTTGCTTTTGTGTACCTGTGTGTTAGTTATTATTGGGGATTTTTCTGGATTTTTCTAAGCTTGCAAGAATGGTTATGTAGTGAGGTAGGTATGAGCATACATTAAATACTTAAAAGGCTTCTTGCAAGTTTATGTGTTTTTTTAAAAAATACATTTTTCCAACCCATGGCAACAAAATATCCTTATCTTAACATGATTATTTTTATGATGAACATTTTGTTTTCTCATACCTGGTGCTTTTACTTTAAAATCTCTTGTGCTATTAAAGTACACACACTTACCTAGGTAGGGGCTCATTTGCTGAACTATCTTCTGTTGTAATTCCCATGAACTAAAAAAGACACAGGAGCAATCACTGATCATGATAACTTCTTGGTTTTATTTTGGCAGTATATTCGGATTCAACTTTTTAAATCTTGCTTGATGGTTCATACACCTGGGGCATTCTAGTCTCCCTCACAACTTGTGAAAATATTTTGAAGAAATAAAGCCTTGCCATACTCATGTGTCTGTGGCTTTCATATCAGCCTTATTGAAAGTTTCTTGAGATGTTCACTTTACTCTTTTCTAGCCCAAAATGGTCTTTGAAGCATGTTTTGTTTCAGTTACTTTTCAGAGGAAGGAAATTAAATGTGAAAGGAGATTTAGTGCAAACACTAACATAGGGCTTCCCTCCCCTGCCTCCCCAAAGGAATTCTCTCTTATGAGCAAAACTAATTTCCATTTCCATTTCTAGTGTTTTTATTCAAAAGAACTGTCACTATGTTGTTATTCTTTAGCATGTTCACAGTCCCTGGAGCTTTCTTTGTCAATCAATCCATGTTTTTAAAAATCCTGCTGATGCTCTGTGACTTCTACTTATCAAAATATCTGTAAACACCTCCTACCTGTCTAATACTTCAAGATATTTTAAAACATGCCTGTTAATATTTGTGGACTCTAAGCAATTTGGGAAAGGGACAAAATTCATTTTTTGTGTGTGCAATGCCTCATGGAGAGGGAAGGAATTTCTGCCTTACGTAATTTAAATAAAAGTCCAAGCATGAATAAGGAATGCTGCACTGAACAATATTTTTGCAATATAAATTAAATAAATATATAAACATACACATATATATGATGTACTTGCTTAATTATATGTTTTAAGGTAATTGCTTTAAATAGAAGTGGCCATTATTTCTTTCAATGTTTAATGCTGTCTTTGAATACTATACTAGAATAGAAGGAAAAGCAAAGACCACATTAGTATTAAATGGGACTTCACTGCATAGATAAAAACATCTTGTGTGTTTGTGTGTGGTAGGGTTCTTTTTTTATATGTGGGGTTTTGTTGGTTGGTTGATTTGTTAGACATTTTGATCATGCTATTCTTAAGTTTTCTTGGTTCTTTGTTTTTTCAACTTGACAGTCACATTTTGTCTTTTTAGTACGTGTTATTTTTTTCAGAAAAATTTGACAAGAAACACATCCCTAATAGTTAATGGTTATTATCATTTCAGTTTTACAGATGACAGATTTTCTTCTAAATATTCTTAAGGGTGCTCTTTGCTGTCTTTGCACATGTCCTTATGCACATCTCCTAGTTTTGGACATAGTTGATTGTCATTTCCAGTATCTTGAGTAGGATGAGATTTTTATCCACTTAGATACAATTTAATCTTGTTTCTGAAAATGTATTGAAAAGGGGCTTTGTGTGATTGAACTGTGAAAAAATAAAAAAGTAAAGCTTTACTGTTTAGTCTTATTCATTATTTTTGGAGAAGGAAGTGGAAAAGTAGGGGGAAAGTCTCTTCAGTTGGAGTGAAAGGATGTGTAAGAACCTATTTTTCTGCTCAGAAAAAGAGATGTTCTTTACCATTTACATTTTGTCTCTAGCGAATACTTTTACAATACAATTGGGAATTGTAAAACCATGGAGAAAACTCTCATGTCATTTTAGCAGAAACTCAACTTTCAACAACATGAAACCCTTTTTCTATTATTCTGTTTCCATTTTATAAATTGAAATATAATTTCTGCTTTTGAGATAATTTCAAATACAAAACCTTTGGACTACTATGAATATACTATATATTCATAGCAGTCCAAATTCCAGGGAAAAAGACAAAGTCACACTTTGAAAATAGTATTTTTATTTTGTTATAAAAAGTTTCCTGTAAATTACAAAACAAAATTCGCTCTGTATAGAATTTGGAGAAAAACTTAGCGATGTAGGTAATCTTGAGAAACCAACTTAAATTCATCTTAAAGTGAGCTGCATAGAGGATGCCTCTATGACTGACATGTAGATAAAGAAGCCAGAAGGATCACTATAGACTGGTATTCTTGCTGTTAAAAGAGAACTCACATCCCGGCCCTGGAAGAGCTGCTCACTGAGCACAGGTCATTTCAGGTAATATGTGGACCCAGTCCCAGAATCGTTTCCTTTCTGGTGTTATGCTGTCGCTGAGAAGATGAAAACAGAACTCAACTGGAATGGCAAGGATCATATAGAGTTAGAAAGGGAGAAAAAAGAAAAAAAGACTTCATAAGAGTAAAAATTGTGAAAGAAGAGAACCAGTGAAGAAATTTCTGTGGAAAACACGTGGGAAAAAAATTAGGGCAGTTTAGGGTTCTTTAAAAAAAATCAAGGGCTTAATTGCAAATTATTTCAACCAACATAAAACTAGGATGCTCGCAAGAGATCACCTGGGCTTTATTGAGAAATCCTGCAAAATGGAAGACTACTGAGAATTTGAGCTGTAGAGATGACTATTATAAAATAAACTTTGTTAAGTCATGTAATAAATTATGATGAAAGTTCATTTAAAAAAAAATCCGATGACTTGGTAATATAGAAATGGTTTCTTTACAAATATTTATGGAAAGAACAGACATTGATTTGCTGAAAAGCAGGAATGAAAAACTAGTGCTGAGGAGACAGCATGTTTAATGTCTTTTAAATTCAGTCTTCACAAAATAAGTCAGTTTTGATTAGCTGACTAGCAGTATCAAGGACATAGTGGTAAAACAGGAAAAAAGCAGTTTGGAGACTGCTTACATAAGTTAGATATTTTCAAATCAGTTCTGACTAGTGAAATTCACAAGGAAGCTCCTAAAAAATGCATCAATTTTCTTTTAAAAACTAGAGGATAGGAAACTGTTCTAGAAGACAGAACAAGTAGAGAGAAGTACATAAGGAATGCAGGCTGTTGTTATCATTCAATGAAATAATTTTCAAGAAATTAGATGTTGAGAAATAAATAAACCAGTTTAGTTTCTTTTCAGAAATATATATGATAAAAATATTTTTGTTATAATTTTCAATCTAAAAGCGTATTCATCCTTATAAAACTGATTTGAAACCCTTGAAGCAGGAGATGTCTCAGAAAGAGGCATAGGAAAATCAAATTATTTCAGATGGAAAGAGAAAACTAGAAAATTTGTTCTAAGTCTGTTGTTGTCAACTGTCGAACAAAAAGATGTACTTGGTAGAATTCAGAGATTTTTTTCTAGGTCTTGTACTATTTGATATTTTAATTAGCAACTAGGATAAAGGCATAGGAAGTATTCTTGTTAATTTTCAGACAATCCCACCTGTGATGGACTTCCTTCATGATGGATATTGAAATTAAAATGTAAAATGATCTAGAAAATTTGGAGACATGGTTGGAAAAGTAGGTCACAGCCTGAGACAGTAAAATGAAAAATTCTGTATTTAGGTGCAAAAAATCATAAGACCAAGATGAAAAATGGCTTGTCAGGTGCAATCCTGCAAAAAAAGATGTGATTAAAATCAACAAAAAGAAGAATACTGATCAACATTGTCATAAAGTTATAAGAAAGGTAAATAACCAACTAGGAAGTAAAAGTGGGTTTGTAAAATGTGAAATCCTCCTGTTGTGTTAAGTACTGGTATATCCTGCACTCAATTTTTACTGAGTTTTGGGCACCATATTCTGAGAACTCAACCCACTGGCAGATTTTGGAAAAGAGTACTTAAAATTAGAAAATTATTAGAAAACATTACCCATATAGATGTACTGACTAGAAAACATTCAGGCAAAAATACTGAAGGAACTAAAGATACCTTATCTCCCCTGGATCAGACATGGTCACAGTCTTGGCGTTTGCAAGAGAATTTAAAAAGGAAGTTGTAATGTTTGTCATTATCATTCAATATAAAGAGCTTTTAGTATAAGAATATTTTCTGTATGCAAAAACACAAATAAACATTCAAAACTGCCATTACATTGAAAATATATAAAAAAGACCCCAAGCTAGTTTGTGTTTAGATTAGAATGCTAAAGCATTCAGTTATTCAATAATTTTTATGCCTATTTTACAAATTATCCCTTTAATGGGCTAAATGTTATCAAAGTAAATAGGTTATTGTTTTTTTTTTGCCTACTTTAAATATAGCCCCAAACTAGGTGGGCTACTCCATTTTTCATTTAGCTACTATATTTGGGGCAATCCAAAGTCAAAATATTTACAAGTGACTAATGATACCCAATTAAGGCATAGGCCTTATTTTGGAATGATCATGTAATCACAGTAATGTTCACCCATTTTGGAAAAATAAGACAGTAAATGTTTCCCATTCCCAGAAAATAAACTATTTAAACTGTCCACTCAGTCTAAAAAAATTTGTACATCAAATTAATCCAGAGATAGATTTTTGAGGTTTGGAGCACTGAGTCCTTGCAGCTCGGGATAAGCCCTTAGCTGTAGGTGTAAGTGTGCATTCAGTATCACACAGAGAGTTAGTTTCATTAAGGAAAACATTCAGTCATCCAGAATGCTGTCCATGTTCTTCTGAGACTGCTCATATGTAAGGAGTCTACAATTCTCACTTATGGTGAGATAGTGTGGTCACTTTTAGCCTAAGGAGTTTGTTTTCCAAAGTAATATTCAATGTAATCAATGTAATAAGGCTAGACTGTGTAGGAAAAAAAAAAAACAACAAAAAACCAACAACAAAAAAACTAAATGAAGAAAAAAGAGTAGTAGTAAACTTTATGAATTATGTTCAATATTACCCTAACTAGGGCATTGGGTTCCTATTGCTCATTCTAACTCATGATGCATAAACATAAATTCATGGGTACCCACTGGGAATAGTACAAAACCCAAGATATCAGTATGAGTTCTGAGAACAGTGTCCAGACGCATTATAGGAAAGATCATACAAATGAACATTATACACACCTGTACTAGATGTAGATGGCAAAGTTTTGATAGCAAGTGCTCCAGGCAACAAGCTTTATCATCCTATTTTGTTCCTCTGTCTTGTTGAGGTTGGGGAGTGAGAAAGGCTGAGAATGCATCTGCTTATTGGCAAAGGTGCCTGCACACCACCATTTCACCCCTGCTAAATTTCCTTCATGCCTAATGGATCACAACAACTAAAAGTTTTGTGGTCTTAAAATAATCAATTTTTCCTGGTTTTCTCTAAGTGTTAAAATCTTTCTTTGCCTGCAATTGTTATACATAATTTATTTCCACAGTGTTTTGCTTCATTTCTTTAGTAAGTGATCCCTCTTTAAAATGAAAAAAAAAAAGGCAATGAGTTTATATAGTCTCATGAAAATTGAAAGGCTATGCCATAGTAAGAGCAGAACTGGGGACAAAATGTGTGCAATCCCAAGACAAGAATAGCACTGAAAATAGGAAATGGGTATAAAATTAAACCTTTCTCCTTTTTCTAATGATACTCTCTTATTGATAATTTCTGATATCATTCATCAAAAACCAAAGCAGAGCACAAACAACTTTGTTACTTGTGGTTCTGGTATTCAATCTACTAAGACAATATAGAGTATATAATTTTAAACATTTTATTTGATACCTATTGATGTTATTGGGGATAGAGGTGGTGATCAACAATAAAGAACAAGAAGTCTAATTAAAAATAAAGTTGATATATCTACAAGGAAAATACCTAATCCTCTGTCATGTTATCACCAGTCTCACTACATATAGCTGCTGAAGTGTGAAATTCCATAATGTTCATCTTAAAGGCTACATTTCAACAGCTGGCTGAAGAGAGATTGTTTTCAAGAGAACTGATTCCCATGGAGGGTAAATGATTGAATTTTTGATGGACTGAAATACAAGGTGGGAATTAACCATCTCTGGCCTCCAGGTATCTCTTATAGTAGTAGAGCTGGAATATCAAAAAATCTTGTTCTCAAATTAATTTTAATTACATAAAAATTTATGCAAAATATTTCAGAATTTATTTTTTGTTACTCATGTTCAGTGAATATGAAATTATATTTCTTATTAGTTTCCTGTCAAAGAATGACTTCTCATGGTAAAACTGCATATATTTGGTCTAGCTGACATGGAATTAATTTTCCATAACATTCACCATGACACTGAGCTTTATACAGCTGGAATGGTTTTGTAAACACACCAGTATTTTGCCAGCTGCTGAGCAGTGGTGGCACAGCTCTCTGACATTGCCCCTCACCAGTTGTCTGGGGGGGGAGAAAAATCTTGGTGGGAAGGGACACAACCAAGACATCTGACCCATGCTGGCCAAAGAGATTTCCATGCCATGAGATGACTGCTCAGCAATGAAAGCCCAGAGAAAGGAGGAGGAATAGAGGCATTCATTATTATGATGTCTGTCTGACAGGTAACTGCTAAAGACCTGCTTTCTGGGAAGTGACTGGACATCACCTATTGATGGGAATAAGAGAATAAATCTCATTTTCATTTGCTGCTGCAATTGGCCTTTGGTTTTGCTATATTAATCTACATTTATCTTGACCTACGAGTTTCTTTCCATTTTATTTTCTCTCCCCTCCACCATCCTCCTGGAGGAGTGTGACAGAGTATCTTGGTGAGCACCCAGGATCTAGACAAGGTCAACTCACCACACTGTATTTTAAACTTTTTTGAAATATTTGTTAATCTTTTTTTTCCTTGTCAGTCTTAACAGTGAGTTGAGACACAGCTGACGGTTTTACAGCCAAGCACATAGATAAAGCAGAGATCTCTGCATTTGTGTAATTAATTCAACACAGATAACTTAGAGTGCCCTAAAGACAGACTTTAAACTGATAAATTTGAAAATGAAGTTTGACAACCTTATTTCTGCTATGGGCAAGGGCAGTTTAAGTCATGACAGAGATAAGGGATGAAAAATCACTTGAATTGACTTGACATAAGCGATAAGTGCGTTAGCTGGAATGTTCATTTTTGATGCCATCATCATCACTGTAGGTTTTGATCACAATAAAGGTGTGTTCACTGAATGAAAACAAATGCTTATTAATAAAGATATCACAAAAATACACAACAGTATGCCATAACAGACAAAGTCTCCTCAAACATTGTTAGGCGTATGAAGAAGCACAGAAAAAATATTTCTTGACAATACTAGCAGCAGATTTTTGCTATTCTAGCCTTTATTTTTAAAAAAAACAAACCAGAGATGTTTTATAAAATTTGTGGCTTCCTCCAGTCTGGAAATGCTAAGAGGAAAATACTATTGGCTGTATATGTATGGAAAAAATTATTCTTTCTGTTTTTCTAGCAGTTAGTCATAATAAGGCAACGACTGTGGCTTCCTTTGATTTTATTTTAATGCAGCAGTCTATGCCTCTCCCTGATTACTCCAGAATTACCTGAAAGATTATACTAAATTCTGACAATAGGTTCTGCAGGGCTAGCACATGTTATTCAGAGAAAGCATATTCAATCGCAATAAATTTATGCTTCAATCTAGGATTTGAAGGAAGAGAAAACAGGGTCATTATTCTAATATAAAATCTTGAATGTCTGGAATATTAATCAGTGGCTTAACAGGTCAAGAAGACTCATTCCATGAAACAGGCAAAAAGTTTAGGCTAGATATTTAGTAGAAGTATAAATTCCTTATTTGTAAAATAACATTAATACTCTTTCAGTTTTAAAATATCCCTCTGCGTATTTTGTATATTTTTGTAATAACTTTTTCAAACTTTTTGTGTAAGTTTGAATTTAGAAACTATCAAAACAGGGTTAAAGGCAGAAAATATTAATACCACAATCCAGTAATACCATTTTTTACACTTAATTCATTTCTTAACCCTGGTGTCCTACTTTAACATATTGAATCCTTTACCTACAAAAACATCTTTTGGGCTTTCTCAGACACTGTGGACATGTATTTATTTGAAAGAGTACCTGTGGGCACAGTTCAAGAATTTATTTAAAATTCGCAGAATTCATAGAATGACTAGGTTGGAAGAGACCTTTAAGATCATTGAGTCCAACCCATGCCCTAACCCCTCAACTAATCCATGGCACCGAGGGCCACATCCAGTCTTTTTTTAAACACATCCAGGGATGATGACTGCACCACCCCCCCAGGCAGACAATTCCACTATTTTATCACTTTTTTTGTGAAAAACTTTTTCCCAATATCCAACCTAATTTTCCCTTGACACAACTTGAGACTGTGTCCTCTTATTCTGTCAGATACTGCCTGGAGAGTGATCAACCCCCACCTGACTACAAACCCCTTTCTGGAACTTGTAGAGAGTGATAAGGTCAGTAGAGAGTGAAAAGCTACAGCATAAAACCTTTATTTGAGATACTCAGGGCTATCATCTAATTACATACACAGTAACATGATCATTGCATCAACATGATTCGACTTGTTTCTGATTAGAATAAAAGTGTTTTCCCTCTCACAAACTTGTATTTGTGTAGGAATAATACTTTAAGCTTTATTTATTTGCAAAGAACTCTTGACCTCCATGTGTTGTAAAACTATCTCCTTGGTTTCAATAACTTGTTGGAACCTTTCACTTAGGAAAGTTCACCTTTCACCAAAATTTCCTCTTCAATGACTTTATGATGTAGACATCTAACATTCTGATTGGATTCTGTTCATTATTTGCACTTCAATAAGACAAGTCACAACCGTAAATAAGTAGCATGAGATAGAAACTCACTGATGCACAAATTATTAATTTAATACTGTTAAGGTTACTAATACATATTAATAATGCTAAATTTTAAATGTAAAATGATATTAGAGGACTCAGTAGGCAGTATAATGTTCTCTAAATGAATAAATTAATATGATGATAAATTGCGGTATACTATTATTCTTTCTAATTCTCCTTTGTACTAGGCACTGTTGAGGCCAGATTTTGAGTCCTATGTTCAGATTTGGACATCTCACTAGGAGAAAGACACTGAGGTGTTCGAGTGTATCGAAAGAAGGCCACCAAAGCTGGTGCAGCTGAAGCCACGAGGAGGCTGCCCACAGAAGTGATGGAGTGACTGTCCTTGGAGGTATTTGAAAAATGTGTGGATGAGGCTCTTGGGCTTAGAATTGTTAGGTTTATGTCTGGACTTGCTGATCTTAAGGGTCTTTTCTGCAGTAAATGATACCTAGAGTCAATGATTCTACTCCTACTTAGCATAATACCTTAGGCTGAATTCTGAAAATCTTGTTTTAGTTATTATATACTTTCAAAAAGTTTATATTTTCCACTTGGATTATGTTACTCATAAGATTTTCAACTTTCTTTTCCTAGTATTTACAACTTTTTCTTTCTCATTCTCCAGTGTTATGAACCTTGATCTTTTTTTCCCATTTGAATACATTTTAAATTATGCTGCCACTCTCACAGGTCCTACTGTGAAATTCTGTTCAACCTTATTTCAGATCTTTATGCATAACTTGGGTTTAACTGACTTTCTAGCTAAATGTTCCAGGTAATATTTAAAACAGTTGTAAATCCATTTACAATGGGAATCAAAAGAACATTACTCAAATATTCTGCTATTACCTTGTTTGCAGGTTAGTGCTGAGAGGAACAAGCATTTGCCAGTAATTTTGAGTTACTGTTATTTTTCAGTTTAGGTCAACATGAAAATTTCTTGCATTTAAAGATGCATCTAACAGGCTGGTGCCTTCTTTTCTCCTCTGATGCTCCCTAACGGCTATTTTCTTCACAAAGCGTAATTAAAAAAAAAAAAATCTTCTCATCATGTGAATAACATTTTCCAAAGACATCTCTACCAAAACACCTTGTTTGAAAAGTGATAAGTTCTGATTTTGTCTGCAGCTGAAATTCATAGGCAACAAAATTATCCTCTAAAGATTTCTGAATATTTTTTAAGCTAGTTTTACAAATTTATAACTAAAGATAGGTTATGTCATTTGGGAACAGTTCCATTCAAAATTTCAGTTACTTGTGTTCCTTCATTTTAGGTTGATTTTTGAAAACTATGTCATAAATTACAGAAATAAAAAAACTTGGAGGTCTACTTGCAATATATTTGATTGGTTAGCCACTGAAAATGTTAATTCAAACATAGATTCTGCTTAATACTCTCACTCTATAGATGCTGCACATCTTTTTGTGATTATATTCATCGAATTTGAGTCATTTCCCCACATGCATTTCTAGTGATATTTCAGTAGTTGTAGAGTATCTCCCTTTCTTCCCAGTGCCAGTCCAAAAAGGCACAATCCTCCCACAGGTGCAGTGACATATCTGCCATGCATATACCTTCATCTTTGAAACATCTCAGTTCCACATTCCTCCTTCTACCACCTTCATGTTCTCTTTGCATATTTCTTTTATGGTAATAAAAAAAAGATAAAAATCCAACACTGTTGCTGTTATCATCAAGTGAAACATAGAGTGATTTATGTAATCTACCATTTACTTTATGGCACCTTCAGCTGGTTGCAGAGGAAATACTTTTACATTCCCACAGTCAAGGTCAATTTTCTTCTCCAAAAAAGGACAACTCACAGCCTTTCCTGATCTTTCTTTTTTTTCAATTAATTCATTGGACTGCATCATTAGCCCCATCACGGTGTTATTTCTTTTCTCTTGTGATCTGAGTGAAAATGTTTTTTTAGATAAGAAAGAAGATTACATCCCCAGAAAATTCATCCTGGAACCATAGAATATCCTTAGAATATTCTTTCTAAGTTGAAGTAGGCCAAAGGGCAATGCAAATTTATAAACTGGCGTGTATAAACTCTTCCTATCACATGCTAATGTAAGTCATCTTATTTCTCTCCCTGTCAATATATGTGATTTATACTTGAATTTTGTTCTAGATGTCCTAGCAAAGCAGACTCATGAGGTCTTTGGCTGTTTCTGTCCCTATTCAGTCACAGTCTGCAAAACTTGGAATAAGTGATGATTATACAACGTTCAGAATAGTAAGACTAACTGTACATGAAAGTTTGTTTTTTTATCTGCTGCCCTTTGCCTAGAATACTTCAGAATCTGAGTTCAATCCATGAGATAAGGACTTTTGGCTTGTTTCTGAAAAGGAAGGAGACAGAAGATGCTCCAGGCTGTCTGACATGAGTTATGCATTTTGGTTTTAAGACAGCATATGGACTAGCATTTCTGAAACATAATTTCACAGACTTTTAAAAAAGTTCTTGAATTCTAACAAAATTTGAAGATAACAGTTCGTTTGCTTTGCAATTTTAAATATCTTTAGTCATCACCAAGTAAATATGTGTTAGTATTTTCCCTTTCCTAAACAGTGTAATTAGCATAGCTGGCTCTTATGCTCCTCATTCATTTAGTACAGTCATTCTAAAAGGCTTTTGTGGCATATTTGGCAACTGCTATTCAGCAAATTTAACAATTAAAATATACTATATGTTTTCTCCAAAGCATTTTGCAAAGAGCATAATTAAAACAGTTCTTCACAGAAAAAAGTTGTCAGACTAGTAGGTATCAGATCAGCAGAAGAAGCTGAAACTTGTATGATATGCTGCTCAATAAGAGTTGAGAAGAACGTTTCATTTTTAAATGTATTCAGCAGTGAGCTAGGAACAGAACACTGGATTTCAACAGCTTCTATGTCCAGCCCATATATCAAGCTTGGCACTTTACTGATACAGGGGAAAACAACTTAGTTGGCTCAGAGTTATTCTAGGGAGCTGAAATGCTGCTAGTTATTCATGTTTGTGCAATGACAATAATTTATTACAAAGAGAATGAAAAAAAATATGAATTATAAATAACAGAAAGGTATAGAAAATTCCAGCTGTAGCTGAGTTCCAAAATCAGTAGATTGTTTTGCAATTGCACTTTTAAGCTATGTAATTTGAGAGTAAAAATGATGGTACAAGTTCTACACATTGTTCTGATACTCTGTCACAGGACAGATATAAACACCAATCTTTTCTCCTCTCTCTTACTCCTCTGAAATTCAGAATAAGTAATTTAGTAACTCACAGGTACTTACAGTTACACAGATTTTATTTTTTTTTAAGAGAAGAAGTGTTTTCCCTTCGTTTTTGGTATTGATGGTGTATATAAAATGTTAAATCCACGCCTGTAGGAACATGTACTTACAGAAGCAAACACTATTACTCTATATGAAATCAGCATGTAACTGTGGGAGAAAACACAATACTCTAATGTTTAATGAACCAACCTTATTATTGAACAAACTCTTTCTACTCTGGCCTCTGGGTATAATATGATGCAATTCATTACAAAACAAATCCAGATTGCTTTACTTGTCTGCTTCAATGGGTAATTCCTTATTGTGAATAACAAAGGTATGGAGCACAAAATAAAAACTATGTACTAATGGGCTTTTTCTCAAATTAAGGCACATCGTATTTCTCAGATGTAGAATAGAAATGCAGTAATAAAGCTATAACTCCCCAACTGATTGAAATAAATAACACATAAATGATGCATAAGTATAGGAGAAGCAGGTGGATTGCAGCTATGAATGCAATGTAGTGAAATGTTAGGATTGGCAATGACTTATTCACATTCTATATTTGTCTGTGGAATATGGATCAATTTAATTCTACAGAATAAAATTCATTTATACACAGCACCTATGAGTTCCTTGAAGTTATTTTTTAATGACTGGCAGCATGATGCTCTCTGCTAGAAGCTGCTTTGAAGTAATGTTCTCCAAGTCCATAGAAGGGAAGTTCATTTCTTTGCAGGTGTTCAGTCCATTGCAACCTGTTAACAGCAAAATTATGTACATAATGTAGATTCTTTGTGGGGATAAAGAGTCACACAGAACACTCCAGTTACTAATTTTCAGCTGTACATATACTACATATTTGCAGGCTGAAAGTGGAAAGTTCCTATGTAGTGTACTGAATGGCAATGGGAAAACATATACTTGTTCTAAAAATATACACTTTGTAAGATAAGTCATTTTAGGAGCATTATTTGTATGCATATTTTAAACCATTGTAAATACTTATTTTTCTACCTTCATGCAACATAAACCAATTAATTATTCCTAAGTAATTATAGGGACTTTAGTAATACATAATTAAGAGTACTTATATTATAATTCTTCCATATATTAATTGTACAAATATTTAATTAAAAAATAAACCTGTTTCCTTGCATCTACTGCTAGTTGATTTCTTTTTTCAATCACCAGTACAGAACTGGTTACAATGAGTGGTGGAATGTCACATGGTACATGTGAAAACAGTATGAGAAAGGGACTTCTCCTTCACAAGCTTAAATTTTGGGAAATTGACAATTTTGTCTGGGACCGTGGATGGAGGTTGGATATAGAAGCACATACTTACAGATTTTTATTTCAAAGATTTTTCAGACAACTTTTGCCTAACTTAACATAGCCATCTAGATGTCGATTATCAATACTTACCAGCCTTTACAGACAAAAGGCACTAAGAAGGACGTTTCGAAATGTCTAAAGTAGCATTGAATGTAACTGATGTTTTTATACTTTTATATGCCAGATAAGATGGAACTATTTATTTTAAAGATTACTCCTCTTAATTTTTACTTCATAGTGTAATGGAAGAGCATCATGCAAAAGGAAAAAAAATAAAAGAAGTTCTAAATCCATAAAATGATAATAAATATTATGTTTCAGGGAAATACAATATTTCCTGTCTTTGTAAAATTTCTGAACTAGTTCCAAAAAACCAGAATTTGCTTCTTGCAAACTTCAGTCTGTCTTTGACAAAAAAAAAAAAAATCAAACTCAAAGATCAAAGCTTCAAAAGTTATAATAACAGCTGTCAAATAGCTAAACTTTTCTTGAACTTCCAATTCTGTTCTGCACAACTCACTTACAGAAAGGGTGGGTAACACAGACTGGGGGTTGTGAATAAAATCCTAGATCATATGGCATTATCAGATTTGAGAAACATTAAACTATCTGTCTGTCTTTTCTTCCCCAGTGATACACTGATTAAAAAAATACAAACCATAATTATAATATCGACAATAATATCAAAATACTATAAAATAAAAAGCAAAGATGAATTAAACTTTTTAATATAAACACTACCCGATTTGAAAACAGTAAAAAATAGACCAAAATGCACAGGACAGAGTATTGCCTTTGGTCAAATCCAATTTTAGAAGCAGAAAAATAAATCTTTTTAATGATATAATGTAATTTATTTTCCATCTATAAGTTCTGTTAGTCTGCTATTTTCCTTGCATTTTGGATAAACAAATCAGTCGCTTACTCATCAATCACTAACCAAATTCACTAACTCATTTCTGATAAGGAACATAACACTTTGAACTTTTATAAAGAGTCAACATAATATATATTATTTTAAAGTTTTGAAATTATTTCAAAATATATTATTTTAAAGATTTTGAAAATCTTTATGCTTTTCTCTCTAAAATTAATTTGAATTATGTTGCGTAAAAATATCAATAGAGAGAATGGTCTTGGCAAATTGATTACTTGTGATAAATTCACTAAAGATGCTTTCCATATGATTTTTTTCAAGCACTTTTCAAAGGCAATGAGACACATCCAGCTGTTAATAGATTAAGGAAAAGATGTCTATGGAAATTTAAGAAGGAAAAAAAAAAACATTAAAACTATAAGGAGTTTAGGTTGACTGCAAGGGATGGAAAACACACTACAAATCAACCCTTAAGTGTTTCAGTTCTTACTGAACTGCCAAAGCACTAGGTGAACAGTATTGAAATGTATTTTTCTTAGCTGATCAAAGTTATCCCATGTTGGGAGAAGTCTTACATTTGAAAATTAGATTTCACACACAGATTCTGAACGATTAAATTGATTAGATTTTGAAAAAGCCACACAAGGGAAATATCATGACCATCATTTGACCCTCATTGTAATGACACCGCACAGAACTCATTTCAGAGAACAGACTGTGCTAGATGACTATGCAGGTCTATTTTGCCATTAATTTCAGCTGTTTTATAAACTCTGCTGTATTGGCTAGCAACCCAACTATTTTTAATTCAAACATATGAGGATTTATTAATCTATCCAATATCTTTGTATAAACATCATTTTCCAAAAATGTTTACAATAGAAATGTAATCATTTATATAATATCAAATAAACTCTCTTAATTCTTTTGCTGTGAAGATGGTAAATATTAAAGACAATTTTAAACTTGGAATTGCAGTGAGTAAATGTGCATTATCGCATAACACTAAAGGTCAAAATCTTCCCAGAGTACTTGAAGTTAAAAAATTTGTCAGAATTTGAATTGCATCCAACAAGGATAAGACAGGTGTTTTGACTTCACTACTCACTTGAAGCTCTAAAAGTACAAATTAGCCTTGAGTTTGTAAGCTACCTACTGAATTCTGTCTTGCTATCCCTGTAGTTTTAATAGCTTGCTTTTGTTTAACCATGTTTAGCAGCTCAGACCCCCGCAGTCCTCTATCCCAGACAAATCCAGTACACAGTCTTGCATAATATACCTACTTCCCCTCAACTCCCACTCCCTTTTTTTAGGAACAACCTCGATGGTGGAGTGACAATGTCAATGAACAAGGGACAAGTATAAATTATCAGGACTTCTGTAAAGCCTTTTAAACAATCGTCCACAATATTCTTCTCTCTCCTCAGTCCAGACCAGGATGAGTGTTACCAAATATTTTAATTAATCACCAAAATGAAAGGAATAAGTTCACCCTCAGCAAGTTCACAGATGACATCAAGCTCAGTGATTCAGTTAACACACCTGAAGGATAGCATATCATGTAGAGAGACCTGAACAAGTTCAAGTAGTGAGGCCAAGGGAATCTCATGTGGTTCAACAAGACTCAGTGCAAGGTATCGTTCAGGCAGTATTAGTAGAGGCTGGGGATGACCAGATTGAGAAGAAACCTCTCAGAGAAGGATTTGAGAGTGATAGTGGATGACACTTCTCACCTGAAGTCTCTGTCCATATATGAATATGTCTGATGAAAATACATTTTCTTTTCCTACAAATATATCATTGTGAGAAGGTGTATTCAGATTTCATCACAATGGCTAATATTCTTACTTCACTACATTCCCTATGTCTCCTAAGAGGAATATAACAGAAGTATTGAATCTTTTACTTCCTTTGTACAAGAAGTAATTCAATATTTATGTTTTGTGGTTAATGCTTACCTTATTTTTCTGGAATGATTTTTTTTCTTCTACCTATAAGAATGAAAAGAAAGATAAAAACAACAATATCAGCTGCAGAAAGCAGCTACCTTTAATCCCTAGTCTTAAGTTTGAAGCTCTTACCAGATCTCAATTTGTTTCTAACAGATGTAGGATTATGTTTGATTGCACTTATTGATTTTAACAGCTTTTATATGCAAGTACTGCTTGGTACATGACATTGTAAAGGCATTGGCTAATTTTGATAAAAGATGATGAAAAATTCTCCTTGTATTGGATCAAAATTATGTATAGGGACACTTACATATGATTTTAAGTTTCTTTGTATTACATGTGAAAATTTAATAGTGCTGATGATATTATGGATGAGATGACTACAGCCAGCTGAGCACAGGCAGGTTAAGCTTAAGGTCTTGAACATTGACTGTCACAAGTGTCCATGTAGCCCAGAGTGAATACCTTGATCTGGGACAGTTTAGCCTGGAGAAGGCTTAGAGGGGAACTCATCAATGTATATAAATACCTAAAGAGAGGGTGAAAGAGGACGAGCCCAGGCTCATTTCTGTGCTGCTCAGTGACAGTACAGGAGGTAACAGGCACAAATGTCCCATATAAATATCAGGAAACATTTACTGTGAGTGACAGCAGAGGCTGCCTAGTGGGGGAATGAAGTCTTCATCAATAACTGGAGTTATTCAAAGTTTATCTGCACATAGTCCTGGGTATCACCTGGCTCTAGGCAGACCTGAATGATGAAGGGATAGACCAGATGACCACCAGAGGTCTCTTCCATGCTGTGATTCTGTGAGATTCTCTGATCCTATGAAAACCTCAGTATTTCAAGCAACAATAAGAAATGGCTAAGTATGACAAAGATAAATCTAAACTTGGAGAACAAATTAAAAAAAAAAATCTAAGAGTATAAAGTGGTAGTAGCAAGAGAGAAAATAAAAAAATCGTCCTAAAATACTCCCAAGATTCTTTTGCTACATTCTGGAAATAATTGTAAATAAGAGTTGTGCAAAATGTTCCCATACACTGGTATAAAAACATTTATGGCAATAAGTCAATCCTGAAACAATATCTTGACAGAATAAATTATTTTGTTTCTCTTAAAGATTATTTTATTTCTGAAACATTGTTTAGATTTGACAGTAATTGACACTTTAACTATAAATTCCTTAAACCTACTGTGTTTGACAGAAAGAAAAAAAAATTGGTTTCTTTATAATGATAAGGCATAATTTCCATGTTTTAAATTATAGTGAAACATAAATAATTGTGAACTACAATAAAGAATAGTAATGCATTCTTGGTACATACACTTTTCATGTGGAAGGGTGTACACTTCTATTATTTGTAGGGTTTTTAATTTTTTTTCCTGGTTTATATTTTATTTGCTTCATTTTTTAACTTTTTTTTCCTTCTGCCCGGCAGTGTTTTAAAAATATTGAAAATATTGTATGGGGTAATCATTATATACTGACTAGCTAATCCATGAATAAAGAAAAAGGTTTTCTTGAACATCAGGAAATATTTTTTTCTAATTATTACAAAATAAAGCTACATTTATTATACTATATTTAATCCAAATACAAGGTGATAATTTAATGCTAGGCATTTTCATCTTTCTGAGTTGAAGACCAAAAAATATCCAGAAAATAGTTACTAAAAGAGGATAATGAAATTATGGAAAACTTTTCTTTGCATTCTATCATTTTACTTAAGTAATTCATCCATGTTTTCTTATTACATCATGTGCTTGCAATAAAATTTTCCCTTTCCTTCTGTACTTTGTTCCTTCACATTTGTTGCTGCATTTATTTTCAGGTGTTTTTATACTTTATTTCTCCTAATTAATTTTCAGTGATAAATTTTGATCAAATTTTACAGAAATACAGGAAATTGAAAATATTCTATATTTTCAGGGTTGAGTAAGTAGAATAGAGCGGCCTTTTTCACTGTATTCACAGAAATAAAGGTAAGCATTATATCAAACAGCACTGAAAACCAGGAACCCTGCAGGGCTGGGCATCATTACAGACATCAAAACCACAGGGAAAACCAAATCATTTGTTGTACTGTAGGTGTTAGGAATGCATCCAGCCCCAAGCCCAGATTCAAAGCCACTGGAGGAATCTAAACAAGGGAACTTTTTAGGTGATTTAAATTTCACTACCAGAAAATCAGATTTACTTTTCTCTGAATTCATCACTAGTATATGATGCTGAAACACCATTTTATTTTTTCCAATCTTAGATACACAGTTTCTTTTCCATCCTCAGTCTACATGTTAAACAAGTAGCTAAACTAAATAACCAAAACAAAGCAAAATAGAATCAGATTTTCAGTACTGAATAATGTATCCACATTAATTTTGACAGCTGATATGTCTTATGAGAACTCACTTTTGTGTTTCCATTTATCACTGCTTCCTCATTAACTATTTACTACAAATGTTACCAATCACACTCTTCACAGCATTGTTTCTGGCCATCAAAAAAAGCAATGTGATCTGTCAAAAAAGCAAAGATTATGTAGTATGAACTCTACATTGCTTATTTTCAACAGTTTTTAATCCTCCATATATATTTTTAAACACACGATATATTTCTTTTAGGTTAGCAAGATAAAGAGGAAAGTACACTTCTGAAGCATTTCTGGCTCAAAGCTCTCCAATCTTCAAAAATTATTGAAAAGATAGGGAAAAATGTACAAAGAATAGAATCTAAGAAGTGTTACACCATTGATACACCATTAATTGATAATGGCTTCATATACCTTAAACTTTATAATTGAGTAAATCAGGGAAAGATCTTTCTTGGTGACATTTCATTATCAATATTGTCACATACCAAATAAACACTAAGAAAAAATAAAGTCTAAGACTTGCAGTTTTTACTGCTGATAATACTTTTAAACATTTGAAAATAGTTTCTGTTTTCTCACCAATTATAAGTAGTGTTGGTTATAAAGTTTATTCTGAAAAGGCTTTTATGGAATGTAAAAAAATAGTATTTTTAGGTTAGGTTCAGTCTTTCATGTTTAAGACACAATATTAAAAAAAACGCAATTTATGAAGTATGAATATGCACAGCTATACTCTTAAAAAAAAGCTTAATATGGCCATGTAGAAAGTGTCGATAAGTAAATAAATTCTCTCAAATTAATTTCTATAACATATATAATAGTAAAATATATAGAGAGAAACGGTTAGAAAAAACAACAACCCAACACTATTAACTGTAAATCACTAACTTCTTACCTGTTTTAGAGGATTAGAATATGTTACTAATAATTAGAGGTATTATATAATGCTATTTGCAACTTCTGTATGCAACATTTAGAAAATAAAGCGTGATCTGAAATGACAAGTTCCCAGATGGTATAGCAGAACATAATGACCAGCCAGATGAATAGAAACACGTTTGGAGCACTTAAGAGGAGGTTTATGTGGAATAATAATCCTTATTATAAATTATTTTCAAGGGATTGTGCATGAATCAGACATTGTCTATATAGGAATAGATATTGTTGTCATCTTCCTTTTGTGAACAAAATAACCTTGAGTTTTCCTTTGTCATAACACTACAGTGATTTTTAATGTCTCACTGAGGTTTCTTGCATAGACCAAATGTTTAAATTCTGTAGTTACAAAAAAAAAAAACAAACCCCAAACAAGAAAACCCCTTCAGAATCTCAAGGACAGCAGTACACTTACTATAGCAGAGACTCCTCACTGACAATAAAAAAAAATTACCTTATACTTATATAAATTCATCATTGCTTCTATCATAAAATTGAATGAGAAGTTACAACAGGACAATAAAATTTATTGATATAAAGAGACATTTTGGTAAAATAAAAGAAGAAAAATAGATTCTTAAAATGTTAAGGGATTGGAATGTAAGCTAAAAAAACCTTTAGTCAGCCATGGACAGGAACACCTCCCACTATACCAGGGTTTCTTGAGGCTTTGTTCAACTTGTCTTTGAACATTGCCAGGGTTAGGGAATTCACAACCTGCCGGGAAACCTGTTCCAGTGTCTTACCACCCTCACAGAGAAAAATGTCTTCCTACTGTCTAATCTAAATTTCCCCTTTTTCAATCCATTCTACCATCTGTACAGTTCCTGAACCAGAGCCCCTTTCTGTCTTCCCAGTAGGCCCCCTTCAGACACTGGAAGGTTGCCAAGATATCTAGATGCAACCTTCTCGAGACTGAACCTTTTCAGACTCTCTTCACAGGGGATGTGCTCCAGTTTTCTTGTCAACTTTGTGGCCTTTTGGACTTGCTCCAGAACAGTTCCATGTCCTTAGGCTGGGGATGCTAGAACTTCTTGTGGGATCTCAGGAGAGCAGAATAGAGGGGGAGAATCACCTCCCTGACACTGCTGGGCACACTGCTTTGGATGCAGCCCAGGACACCACTGACTTTCTGGGCTGTGAGTGCACACTGCTGGCTCCAGTTGAGTTTTTCTTTAACCATCATCCCCAAGTCCTTCTCTGCAGGGTGGCTCTTAGTCCCTCCTCTGCCCAGCCTGTGGGTGTGTCTGGGATTGCCACCACTCAGGTGTAGGATCTTGCACTTTGCTTTGTTAAACATTGTGTATTTCACACATGCCCACCTTTTAAGCTGGTCAAGGTCCTTATGGATGTCATCCCTTCGCTCCAGCATGTTGACTCCCCTGCACTGCTTGGTGTTATCAGCAAATTTGGTGAGGGTGTCAGACCAGTATTCTGACTTTACAGATGGGCAACAATGGAAAAAACAGTTCATTACTGAAAATCTTTCCAGAAACCTTTTAAGAATTATGAGTAGAGCTATTGATTAAGTACATGACTGCTCAAAAAAAAAATAAAATCTTAAAATGCAGGAATATAAAATATTTAACAGAGATTAGAATTATAAAGCATTACAGCTGCACTCAAACCTGAAAATTAAAACTCTTGGCTACACAGAATTGAAACACAATAGCTGTGTAAAATTCAGGCCTGTTGAAGTAGTCAGACTAACTTTTTCCAATAAAAAGTAGAAACTTTATCATAAAAGGTATTCAGGAAGCAAACCAGCGAATAATGTCCAAACCACACTTTTATTTTTTTTAGTAATTATTGATAATTCTTTTCTTTCTGAAATTGTACAAATTAAAGTTTTTATGGCAAAAAAATGACAAGCATGTAATAACATACTTGAAAATCCTCAACATATAGAAATCAGTAGCAAAAAAGTATTCAGCAGGCAATTGTACCCTTTAGGAATTATTGTGGTAAAAGTAAAAAGAAAGATAACAGTCAATAAGAGTTTCATGGAGAAGCATGGAATTTTTTATGTGTTTTACAATATTTCAGTGAATTGAGAAGATGAGAATATAGTGTATATAGTGTATTAAGACATGAATAAACTCTGAGATTCTAGAAATTTACTTTTAGGACTACTTTAAATTGGTGTAATTTTTTGCCAATTCTGTGAATATTTATGCTTTTGATTCCAACAAGTAATTCAAACATATGAAAAATAGATATAGACAAATAAATATATAATAAACAAATATATAATGAATAAATACAGGGAAGACTGTAAAAAAAAAAGATTGTAAAGATGCCAAACTTCTTTCAAAGGAGAATTTCAGTGTCTGCTCTAGCTGAAACTAAGAAATCAGTATCAAAGACCACAAAGACACAACCAGTCATGTTCTGTCTGCTTTGACTGGGAGTCAGTCATGATTAAAGTTTTGATCACAGCATTGTACATCTAAGATAGATGAGGTTACATTTTTCACTCATGCAGACTTGTGCAGACATTTTTTTGAATGCTTTCACACTTGCAAATTTTGAAGCAGAATTTAGCTCTTACAGATTAAAGAGCTGAATCAAGAACACAGTGACAGATTTTAAGCACTTGACAGCATGCTGCTGCTGCAGAGAAATTTTCATAAAAGCGATCAACCTGCAAAGGCAATAATTGAAAATTACAAGGAACAAGCCATGGCCATGAATGCTACCAAAAATTAAGTTTCTTTTAGAGATGGGAATATTGAAAACTAAAGCTTCAAACTAGCGTTTATTGATTAAAAAAATAAAATAAATGTTTTCCTCTTAGCAGAATAGAAGATAGAAAACAAAGTGATTTCAGTCAAGGTTTTATATTGCTATTTTTATAGAAAATGCAACCAGTCATAATTGTTATAATACTGGATATTAACACATTCACAATGTAAGTGTCACAGGACAAGTAAACTTGACAGATACAATTTTTTTTTCCTCAAAATACTCTTGAGAAAACACTGTTGTAAGTGGAATTTTTTGCTTATACATTTTCAGGATCCAGTGAACCCTCTGAAGTCTTCTTGAATACAAATACTTCTGAGGGTTTTTTCTCCCTAGAGCTCTCGTGCATTCACATTTCATTGTTAGTTTTGCAATGATATATTCCTCCTGAGGTCAAATTGGCCCTTTTCAGAAGGGGCTGTATTGCTGATACCAGGACTGCTGGCACATATGTGACTTATCTGTAAACAAGACTATTATAATAGCCTTCCAATGCTGATAGAGTTATGAACTCAATAAGCACTTCATAGTTGCTGTATTTCTTCTCTTTACTCCAAGGCTTAATTAGTCAGATTTACCTACTTTTGAATTTTTGCTATATTAATGGAGTTGTTGTGGAAAGTGCTTGATGGAAGACTTTTCAGAAACATTCAAGTTTTACTTCAGGGAAAAAAAAAACATGTTTTTCTACCTTAGCTGTTATAAATAGCAAGAAGATTGACATTTTCTTGTCACTCTTGTAACTCTTGTACACTCAGAAGATTTAACCTCTATTAGGTTAGATAAATACATAGATAGAAAGAAAAGATATTTAACAGTTGCTAAAAGCATAAGAAGTGAAGCACAAAACAAAGAAGGGAGTCTAAAAATGAGAAAGGCATCCATCTTTATAAAGAAAAGAGATGAGTATAAAGGCTAAACAGTACCTCTTGCTTTTATCTATCCATCTATCCATGTATCTAACTATGTGTATGCATTTGCATACGCGTCTTTGTGTGGGTAGATGAATAAGATGTACTCCAGGAGCACAGGTAAAATATTCCCACTAAATATGGGTGTGGGAGCTCAGGGCTCATCCCTGACTGCACTGAAGGCTCAGAGACCCGGGCAGGGGGCTCGGAGACCTTGGCACAGAGCCCGACACCTGTGATTTGGATTTCAGCCGATGGGAAAAATTGCCAGCTTTAAGAGAAGAATTTCAAGTCACAAGAGTTTAAATAGAATAATAATAAGTTTATCACAGAGTAATAAAGTAGATTTTGGGTTTTAGTATATAGTAAGTGAGGCAAGATGGAGGAATCTCATGGTTTTTAGGTTTCTTCATTCTTGTTCACGTTCTCCATTTTCTTGCTGTGATTATGGCACTGGTGATTGGTTTAGAGTAGCTACCGACTGTGTAACAAAAGTGATAGGTATTGAAAAGTAATTGTAAGTAATGTAAATGTAGTTTTTAGTATAAAAGTTAAACACCACCCTTAGGGTGCAGAGATTGCCTTGGACTGTCCTGCCAGACAGAGCTCAGCAGGTCAGAGAAAGAATGTTATAGATAAGATAAAATAAACAACCTTGAAAGTAAGAGTTGGAGATTCTCAGCTTCTTCTTTCACCTCAGGCATGGAAAAAAGGACTTTTAATAGCTTGAGAGCATTTCTGCAACACAGAAAACCTGACATACAGGCAGTCAGTCCTCATGACCAGACCAGTACATGTCTAAAGGACCTCCCACTCCTAAAATGTGCTAGTATGCCCATCAGTTCCCCAACTCCTGACCTTCACACTACTTAGGCTACAGCAGAATCCAAGTGGAAACACAGACAAAATGCTTGAGAAGGAAGAGTCTGGTAAGGGCTGTGGAATAAATGAATTAGGGACAGGAGAAAAGGAAAATACAAAAGACAGAACTAGGCATAAAGTGCGTCTTAACATGCTGCATTCTACCACAGGACATATTTTGAGGGACAAATGTATAGTCTCTTAATGATGATGTTTATTGATTTTGATAGCTTTGTATGCTTATTGAAGAATAAAAATATTTCAGGCAAAAGAATTTGTACCAGGCCAGTTTCTAGTTAGCTGAAATTCCATTTTCTCTGATGGATCAAAAAATTTAATTCCTTTACATCTGAGTAATCACATACATAGGTGTAGGGCCAGAGGTCAGTGTTTTTTCCTGAAGATGACCACAATTTTAAACCTGTGTTTGTGGCAACACTGGCAGCAAAGCTCAAATTTTTTTTTAAGATTCTTGAGTGACAAGTATCACTAACTAAATTGTTTCGTAATTTTGTGTGGACTATTGAAAACATTAGAATAAGTAATTAAAATAAATATAATTTGTTCAAATAAATAATGAATTTATTTTTTTTACAGGAACACAATGCAAGTTATTACATAGGTCAGGGAAAAACATAATAGCCATATATATAATAAGCTAATACAATGGACATGGAAATAATTATTCTTCACATCCATAGAAGAAATACAATCTGCAGAAAAATTATTTGATAATCCATCTGGGGGAAAATAAATAAAGCTAACAAGGGCACTGTTTGAACACTGTAAAAAGCCTACAGAAGTTTCACTATCAACAATTTGGACAAAATTTAGACCATTTCCCTTTGAGGAAGGAAAATTAGAATCCTGTTTAGAGGAAAGGAATTAAACAAGATCAGGAGGAAGTTTTCAGCTCCACTTACTTCCAATTTACAAACTCGAGCAATCTGTACCTCACATTCTGGTGACATACTTACCCACGTGATACTTGCAATCTTGAACTTTTAAATTTTCTTCCATTTTTTCTGACAGAAAAACACAAAAGATATATTTTTTTTTTCACTTTCTATAACAGCATGGGAAAACTTGAAATATCAATTTAATGTCATGACTGTTTCCCACTTAAGCTAAAGAATAAATAAAAATTTTTGTTATCATTAAAATAATACTTCACCTCTACTTTTAGTACGACAGGAGTCCTAGCTGCTACAGCATTAAAAATACAGATGAATAGGCTTTAGATCTTATCAGGACTAAGCAAGTTTAATAGCAAGAATTTGAATTTTAAGTATCTAAAACATTATTTAAAAAAAAGTTGTGGGTATTTTTGTTTATTTGTTTGGTTTGTGTTTGGGTTTTTTTTTCAATATGCAATAAGAGTGCTTATTTTTTTCTTCCTAAATCCTGTTACTTCATATCAATTTGTTCCGGTTAATCAGTAATTTCCTACAAAACTATATATGAGAGTCAGAACATTTCTAATGTCTAATGTTACGTTTATATATTCCTAGATTGACTAGAGACCTTAATAAAAATGGCAATGGGTATTTGAATTCAGGAATCTGAAACTGAGGGATATTAGAGTTGTTGGTCTACTCAGTCCACCCATTCTTATACATGAAATTATACCAAATACCCAGCATTAAAAGATAATTTATAAATAAAATGATATGAATACTATTGCACAACAACTTATTGTTTTTTATAATTCTCAATGATATCTTGAAGTGCAGTAGAATTTTTTCCTTTTAAAGTAATTACATGTTTAGATTTATATCAATTCACATACTGAGTCAATCTTAATCTAGAAATATGTTTACAATCATTTATCACATACATGAGGATTATAAAAGAGAAAACAAAGCAGCAAATTTTCCTTAAAATTCTTTAACTCACTGTCCTGGTTTAGGGCAAGTTTGGACCACCCCTTCCCTTAGCTGAATCGGGATAGGAAAAAGCCCCCAAAAGACTCCAAACATCAAAACTTTATAAGAAAGAATATAAAATATTTTCTGTCCATTATTAACATAAATGAATTACAGGAACTTGTGCAGCAGTTACCATTCTACCTAAGTCTCCCCATGTTCACACTGAGTCTTCTGGAACACTATCAGATGTCCCTGAATTGTTACCATAAAGATTCAGGCAAAATTAATCAGGGAAGATTTTTTTCAAAATATTACTAGTCTAGGAGCTATCATGTAAATTATGGCATTATTATTGGTGGTGTTATACATGTCAATAGCATCTAAACCCAAACAACCCACCCCCTCAAAAAAAAAAAAATCAAAAAATCTGCCATGACACAAAAAAACAGATACAGCCAAACCTCTCAAACACCATAGAAACTATGAAAAAAAATAGCACATTTCATGACTTCCCAAGGAATCAAACACATCCCATCTGCTCTCATTTAAAATTAATTAAATACTGTGAAATGATTAATTGAGAATTACCTATGGACTCATGACAGAGGAACTGCAGCTCTTTGCAAGAAGAAAATAAAAACCAAAAATGTTTTCTCACACAGTTTAAATTATATATGATCCATCTTTACCCAATGATAGATCAAATAGTTCCTTCATACACATGTATTTTCAATTTTTTGTTTGTAGGCAGTATTATATGGGGTGTGGGGGATGGGGGAGGAGGAAAGTGGAAAGAAAGACCCTTTTTTTATGGGCTGTTCCTCAGATTGTTATTTCATTTGCATTTCTGAGACAATATCAGTATCCTAAGTGCAAAGCTTTGTATATTGTGTTTTCCTTGTGTCAAATTAATATATTTGTCTTGAAAAATTTTCAAGATACCTCAGTTCAGCCATCTTAGTAGTAAAATTCAGAAAAAAACCCATGAAATATAGAAGTTTTGCTGGAGACATTTCTTACTAATTAATCTATTTTTCAAACATTTTGTAATGGACTGTATACTCCTACATGCCCACCTGCAGGAACAATGCTTGTCAAAAATTCTCTCTCCTTTACAACTACAGTATTAATTCTCATATTATTTACGTTTTTCATTAAAAAGAATCTCACTGAATTGCATTATGCAATGTTATTCAACTAACTTGATTACAACTGGCATAAAAATACACTATTAAATATTCATGGGTTTGAATTTTTCCCTTTTTTAACAGCTTCTCAGCAGCAATATTTGGGATTTCCTATGAAAGTAGTAGCAACCATGACAATTCAAAGCTAGGTTGGATGCTACCTGATCTAGTGGTATGGCTTCCCATGGCAGGGGAAAAGTTGGAAATAAGTGATCTTTTAAGCCCTGCCCAACCCAAACCATTCTGTGACACTGTGTTTACTTGCTCCCTCACATTTTTCTGTTCCGACTGTAAAACAGAAAATAGTGTGAAAACAAACATCTCCTAAAAAGTGAAATTGAGTGTGACCATAGTTTCTTCTCCAAAAGCAGAACAAAAATAGGATCTTCTACTATATTGGAAATTCAGATTTCCATAGATATATCACAAACAACTGCATGGGTTTAAGTTTAAAAACCTTCTTGTAGTATATTAATTTCTACAAAACCTCACTGCAATACAGAAAAACAATTTTTTTTTTCAAGGTGGCTACTTCAAAGTTGGGCTTTACACACCAGGTTACAGAACAAAATCCGACTGAACCACATGCATCATCCAGTTGTAAATCAGCAGTATGTGTATTCAAGATTATAGCTTAATTTTTGAAATGTTATGTCAGACAGAATCTATAAAGCAGTAACTTTGCACAAAATAGACTGATTTCATTACAAATAAATATAAAAACAAAAAAATGCATATTTAGGACATTTTAAAGAGTTCTAAATGAAAGATTAGAAAGACTGTAGGAAATCAAGCTGATAAGAGTGATCAATACTTAGGAATATAAATGGATAGTGTATGAAGGTGTCAGTAATTAACAGTTGTATGAGTTAGCATGGTCACACACATATTAATATACACACCTCAAATACCAAAGGCAGAAGTTTTAGATAGATTTAATTCATCAGTTATGGACTGGAAATATAAATATCCAGTTGTCATTCATAGAGGCACCAGTGGGACAGGAAGCCCGTTACACATTTCTGAAAGATGAAGATAAACAAATAAGCCACAGTGATGGAGATAAGCAGCTTTGATTTCTGGAGGGCTTTTTGCAGTGCAAAAAAGGTATTGAGAAGCAGTTTGTTGAAAGATAAAGCATAATTAGATAAAAAAGCAGAAAAATAACCCCAAGCTTGATGCAATTTATAGCTTAACTGAATTCTGAAGAACTTTTCAAAACGGAAGATCTTATTTCACAAGTGATGAGCACTTCTGTGCTGCATAATACTTCCCCTTGTTTAGACAACATTTTGATTAACTAACTTGTTTTCATAACATGAGCAAAAATTAGGATTGCTAATTACTCTGAATTAACAAAGGAAATGCATCCATAATATATAATAACTCGGAAAAGTGCTGAAAATTCTTTTAACTTTGAATTTCGGAATTAAGAAGACTAGGCACAAATTTTCAATTTTCTGACACCTTGCATAAGTATATTATGGTAAGCCTATGATAATGTTTTCCTAATGATTAATTACAGTTATATTTTGTATCGAGTTCTACCCTCAGTTAGTTCACTGATGAACCTTGCTGCTACAGGATCAGGGATTGGAAATGTTTGCATTCAGTTGAGGCCATAAGCCATAAATCCTTGTGAGACTAATGAGGATTAGATATCTAAGTACCTTCTGTGAGGTGCTGTAAGGATTCAGATCATGTCTACTTGGAGCAAAGGAGTATGGCACAAAGCTTTGAGTTACAATACACAACACTAGACAGATGTGTTGGCTCATCTATCCGAACTATCATGGTAGTGAATAAAAATTAGAAAATTCGTCCTTTGCTCTGTAGGAGAAAGAGAGGCAAAATTTGAAAATCAGCCCAAAAAAATTGACAAAGAAATGCGAAGCAACATATTTTGTGAAATTAAATATCCCTGCCTCTTCTGGGGAAGAAGTGAGAGCTGACTGCTCATCCTGTTATTCATCCCTCCTGTGCTCTAGAATGTGAAGGTACCCTACCCTTCCATTGCTGACAAGCAATACTTTATGTGGAAGAAAAACAAGGACAAGAAGGACCTTGATTAACAGAGAAAGAGACACTGTCACATATAGCTCATTATCTGAAAATAAAGCTTCTTAATGAAACTCAAAAAACTAACAAATGTGACTTGTTTTAAAAATGCAATGATGTAGATCCAGAGTTGTTTATTTAAAATACTGGTTCACATATAAAAACCTTTAATTTGAGATACTACTGTGGCAGTTAGGCCTAAACTCATTAGAGTTTAAAATTTAAAAAATAAATTTAAATGAATTTAAAAAATAAAAGTATCGAGTAGAATATATTTGCTGCCAATACTTTAAGGATGTCAGACTAGTGAACTAACAAAAGTCACTGGATATGCAGACAGAAGCAGTCTGTTGAAGTGCTAAACCACTCCTGATGGCATCTGTTCCTTCTCCAGGTGCAGAGAGAACATTTTATTTATTTTAAGTTTTCTGAGTAGATCAATTCATTGAATAGTTCTCTCAGACTTGAGGGACCAAATCAGAAAGAAAAAGAAGTAAAGCAGCTTGTATGGTATTCATGCAGACTGAGAAAGCAAAAATGATACATACTGGTTCTAAAATTTTAGGATAAAGTAACCAGAACTGTTATCTGATCCTCCATTAATAATTTAAACACACAATTGGGAAAATTGAAAAACATCTGCATTTCTACCAAGTTCTTTAATCCCAAAGGACAACAATCTTTTTCTCAAATATATTTTTCTTTGCTTATTTCAACAACTTATACATTTTCTCTCCAGTCTGTTTCTTGACTTTGAAAATAGATTTTAGCCCCCATGTACAAAATGTTGCTGCTTTTAATACTGAAAACTCATGGGTGGTATTGATACCATTTTTTCACTGAAGTCCCTGGCAAAGATTCCAATGAATAACAGTGATAGGGCAAGATTGATTTCAAGATTCTGTAAGAAGTAATTTATTGAAATGTGAATCTGCTGATGCAAAAATGTCATATAAATTTTTAACTGCAGTATTAGGAAAAGAAAAAATGTTAAGTGTTCCAGAAAAAGACATAAATTTCACAGGAAAAAAGAAAAAAAACATGGAGTTGGAATGAGGATCAAACCAGAATGAACAATCTCACTATCTGAACACTGCCAAAATGCCCAAGCCAAATGGAACTTTAATCTGAAGTGAGCAGGAAAAAAAATAAGCAGCTCTTAAGTATATCCAAAAACTTGTTGAGAGCTGGAAAAGTAATGTGAGCAGAGAAAGTTAAATGCTGTCAGAGTTTGTATAAGGTGATTTAACATAGCTCTAGTCAAAGAGTCTCAGATGACTAATAATCTTCATTGCAGTACACTGAATACAGACTTGGATCAGGTTCAGTCTGAAAGCACCAAGAGAGCTTTGACATTAATCAAGGGTATTTAGTGGGGATCTTTAATAAAGAAGTTTACTAAAATAGGGGTGGAGAAGAGGCTATTTTGTTTAGCTACTAAAAAGAACTGGGGAGATAAAAGCTATGATTATCCCTTAGACAATCTTCCTTTTAAAGAAAGTTTTGTTATGATAAAACCCCAATGACCCGTAAATAATGTTGATTTGTGAAAGGTTAATAAGAGAGAAATACAGTGTGCCTGGGAAGGTAAGGAGTTGCAAATATTAAGAGTACTATAAGGAGTAGTTGAAAATGAAGAAACTTGTAATGAAAATATAGGTAATGAGTAGTGTACTGATTCAGGAATTTGTGCTATTGGAGTTAAATCTGGTTGTCTTCCCTTTTTACAGAGCACATAAGTGTAATTGAGAGTATAGTGAAAAGCATTGTGTGTGTGCAGCATGTGCTTCCTCTTTAACAAAGATTATTTTCTGTACAAAATAGTGGATTTATATCAATGCAATGACAATGGTACTTGCAGGTATTTAGGTTCGAATACTGTTGGTGTTTTTATTGTAAAGCTGAAACTCAAGATAAATTTGATACACACGTGATCACAGCAATGCCATTGGGGTTTATCTATTTCCATTCTATTTATGGCTTACATTTCATTGCACTATGTGTTCGATACAGCTTCCTTTTTGTTATTGTGGCTCTGTCATTTTTTCTGCCCTCTTAAGGGAGATATTTCAACTCTGACATATATTCTTGAATACTACTGGTAGACTTTGTTATCTTTTTTTTCCCAACTACTTATATTGTAACTTGTATTAGAAATGGTCAGCCTCCCACTGTCCACATCTGCTTTCAATTCACAAGCAGTTGGTGTACGTCATGCATCATCAGCATTTTGCTTGCTTGCCATTCTGTATCATCTGGGAAGCCATTATATGAAGTAATAGAAGCAGAAAATAGGTACACTCCTTCTTTAAATTTTCAGCAGGGATTCTGCCTTTTGTAACTTCTGCAAATTGCACCATTAAATTGCATATGTTGGCCTGTTGGGTGCCCCTAATTAAATAAATAAGGGAAAGCACACAAAAACTTCATGAACTGACTATCTTACTAAAACTTCCACTGAAGTAAATGAGCTTCCCACCATTTTTTTTGGTCTCAGTTCAACCTGCTCAAAAACTAGTAAGCTATGCAGAAGCACCATTTATCATGCTGATTATATTTAGTGATGCAAGTGCACACAAATTCCGTTATGTTTAGTTTCAAACATGTGAGTTCACAGTAATTTCAAATAATTGTTGAAGAGAGAAGGTAAATTTCCTCAAGAAAAAAAATAGACCAAATAATAAAAATGGGGAAAATTAGTGCATTATTGTCCTAGTTTCAACCAGCATAGCATTTATTTTTCTTCTTGATAGTGATATAATACTGTATTTTGAATTTTGTAAGAGAATAATGTTGACATCACACTGATGTGTTAATTGTTCCTAAGAAGTGCTAACTCTAAATCAAAAAGTTTTAAGTTTCCTATGCTCTCCCAGAAAACAGCTGCACAAGAAGCTAGGAGGCAACATGGTTAGGAGAGCTGACTGGAACTGTCCAAAGGGATATTCCATTCCACAGAGCAACCTGCTCAGTGAATAAACTGGGGACAGTCATCTGTGAGGGGCCAGTCACTGCTTGGTGGCAGAGTGGGCATCAGTCAGCATCTGGTGAACAACTGTGTTGAGCACCACCTTTTTGGGTTTTGCTCCTCAATCTCCCACTCTAAATTAATTACAATTATATTAACATTGTTGTTATTTTATTATTATTGTTATAATTTACTTTTTTTCCAAATATTAAACTGTTTTTCTCTCAAGCAATATGTTTTACCTTTTTGTGATTTTCCTCCTCATCCCTGTGAAGGGGCAGGGGAGTGAGTTATGGTTTGTTGTCAGGTGGAGTTAAATTGTGATAATTATGAATTTGCTGCTGTATCTCCTTAGAAAGTTTATCTTTTGAAATATCTAGATTTTTCAAAATTCATAATGGAACAACACAAATTTCAACTCTAGGCAAAAACATTATAGTGTTGTTATATGAACAATTCCATGATACGAAATCATATACAGTATATCTGTTTTTATTTGAACAAGAGCAGAGAAAATACTGGAACTTGAGTGTATTTTCTTTTCTAGGGCCAGAGAAAGGAGACCATAAATTGACCTCTAAAATACAGTTGTAGAGAGGTACTTATTTGGCTCATATGTAGATATTTGCTGAAGTAAAGTTCAGTAGCTAACAGTGATCCAGTTGGAGTGCTTGCACAGATGCAGGAAAGTGGCATGAAGGACAGAGTCATCAGCACTGAACCCTGCTGCTTTATGGTCAGGAAAATTTGAGCTCTGAAAACTTTTTTACAGCACTATAGCAACATTCTTGGAGATTTTCCATAGAGAAACTGGAAATTAGAAATTTGAAAGAAATTATAAATAAATGTGATTGAAATTGGTATTCAAATTGCCAATATTTCAATATCTATTCCTGTTTCAAATCAGGAATCAGTTATTTTTTCCCAGCATGATATTTGAAAAACATTATAAGTGAAATGTCATGAAATTCAAAGTTGCTTTTGTTTCTTTATTTGAAGTAAGCCAATTCTCTGTGTAGTTTTTGCAGTGCCTTATTCTGTCTGGATTGACTGAAAATTCTATATAGGAGGCAAAGCTGTGGCCTTAAAGATGAGAAAAAGCTCTCACCAAAGGCTTTGTCCAGCAGTGCTTGGCATGGAAGTGTGGCTATTTCTTGAGTGGGCAAATAACAATATTCTTCTTGCTCATATCACATATCTTGCTCATATCTGCTTGGCCTTAAAATTCACTTCTTAAATAGTAGAAAGAAATGCATATTTTATAGAAAGAAGCATCTATATATTTCTTTATCTCTATCCTTAAATAAACAAAGAGCACCTCAAGATGAAGTATTGCTTACTATTGGCAACTAAAGCTCACCTGGTTAGTTGAGGCTGATAGAGATATAAAATTAGGCAAAATTAGTCTCACTGTCAGGGGAACTGTACTAGAGGTGTAAAGGATCTCCTAGACATGTTCTATTTGTGCACAAAATGAAAGAAAACTTGTATAAATTACCAGTTCCCTTTTCTTTCCCTTGTTTACCTAGAAGCTAAATTATGCAAATTATTTGTAAGGTTTTTAATACAGCTTGTTGCTTTGTTGTTTTTTAGTTTTTTTTCTAGGACCTAATGTTTATATTTAAAATGTATTTACTCCCATTTTCTACCACCTATTTAAAAAAAATTCATCCCTGGAAAAATAAAAATCAACCCAACCCAACAAAACAACTTCTACTAAACTCTAACTTATTGAAAATTCCGCAAATTAAAGCACCTTTAACACAATGAACCATTAATCTCTGTGTGTTTGAGTATGGCTGAAAGTCTTAAATATGAGACTAGGCATGCTTAGGCTATGGCATTAAAAGCCCGCTAGTCCTAATATTCAAAGAAAATTAATTGTCAGTGAAATCAATAAAAACTGTTTATCACAATTCTTGGTTTTTCTTGCATGTTTCGTGACAAATTTGTTCTAGTTTATTAAACACTTTCATCATAAGTTTCTAAAGGCTCCACTATATATACTAACTATGAATAATACATTAGTCACCATATTATCATTTTTTTCATGTATTGTTTTTGAAACTCTTAATGTATGGCCATTTCATTTTCAGATGAAGTATATTCCCAATAAAGATAATATACCTGCAATCAAAATACCTTTGAATTATTGAGTTTAATGGAGTTTAGCTCTTGATATTAGGTAGATAATAAGATCAAATAAATGTAAAATTTTACATAATTAAAAATGCATTCTAAATGTTACTTTTGTTTGGATTGACTTTGTGGTTTTTCAAGACTACTTTTTATGAGGTCATTTACAGACATAATCATGAGTAAATGTGACTTCTTTTATAGCTAAGGCAAATGAAGCATGTCTTCAATTAGAAACTTTTGAAAATGTACTGTGGTAGCCTACTGAGAATGGAATTAGTTTTCTTCACAGCTTCACACCCACTTCTCTTTAGAAGATCATGGCTGTAGATAAGTGCTGCAAGTGCAATATCCTTCTCTTCAAGTATTTTCAACCACTGGGTGCTTTAAATTGCCTATCTTAAGTGTAGTTTGGGATATTTCACAAATATATACATGATTGCTTTACTTGAGATATTCAAATTACTTTTCCTAAGTTTTGCTGTAAAGCATAATTAAGCAAGTATAGCTGTTCATGTGGACATAACTGTAATGTTTTGCACTCCATATACAGGTAGAGATAAATTTTCAAATTGCTTGCTTTGATGCAGCAGGAATTCCCTCAGCAAGGTGGACAGCATAGCTGTTCCCAATGTGGTCATGGTCCAGTAAGCTTTATCTCTTTATCTCTATGCCTTTATGTAAATTATTTCAATTTCTCATTTGTTGTATATTATTCACAATAATACAATTAATTTGTTTCAAAACCAGAAAGATTAATTAGAATGGAAAGATATTTATAAAGAAAAAAATAAAAGAGACTTTAACAATAAAGTGTTTTACATTCTTGTGACAGGCTTGTACTGGCATTTAGATTCATTAAGACATAGTAAGGCATACTAAGATAAATTTAATATCAAGAACAAATTACAATTAAGGTTCAAAACTCCACTGATATTCTCACAGAAGAATTACATAGGGAAGCTTTCAAAAATTTTTATGAATAATCATTACTTAAGGTTGTATAGAGCTATTTTTTAAATTCTGAAGGACATATCAGGCAATCATATGTACAACCCCTCTATTTTCTCACTTTTGTTTATTAAGCTTCTGATTTCTTAGTTTTTACCATTAAACAGAAATCATATTAAAGACATAAGGTGCTCAAACAATCGAGAAAACCATTCTGATCACCAGTTCGTACTCTGACTTAATGCTAACATATATAAAATGATCTTAGAACCTATTTTTGTGCGTAGTAGACCCCAGTAAAGATACAGGATAAAAACCCTATTGACTGAACCTTATATTTCTTGAGCTACCTGCATTAACTTCATTCATATAATAGCTGTGATTTTCCTAATTAATTCTAGGAAATTAAATTATTCAAAGTTTTATTCTTTTAAGAGCCACAGTTTCAGGTGGCTTTCAGGTGATACTCATGTCTTAGCTTGATGATAATAGGATCTGTTTAAACAGGCCTTTTGTTCTGTAGCAGCTATTACAAAGACTGATAGCTTCATCCTCAACATTCCCTCTGCTCCCATTTAGATGGATGACAATAAGGTTATAATGAGGACTGCATAGAATAATTTCTAAATATTTCTTAGGACAAGCAATACTTCCAGGTATTCAAAAATAGAAAAAGATATAAAGCTACTCTCCCTGTTAATTCAATAACAAACAAAAGAATTTTACCTGAAATACACTTCTGGCTTAGATAGCTCTGTTTGTGCTCAACCATCAAGCACTGCTGAAATCATACATAGTTTAACTATGAGAAAGCATGCCATCATATATGTAAACAATTCAATCATCTAATTCCCAGATAAGTCACAGATTCTTAAGTACATATATGATGAAGCTCATCAGTGTTCTATGAAACAGGTTTCTAGGGTAGGATCCAAGACATGCTGATTTTCTTCAGTCTTCAATAGGATTTTAGTAAAGACTTTGAAAAATATGAAGAGTACTGCTGAATTTCACCTGGAAAAAGGACAGTGTTTTGAGTGCATTTTTCTGCAACTAATTAGTTATCAAAACATTGCCTTATTGATTTTTTTTATTTTATGAAGCATTTATGAGCTGTCTTTCTACAAATGTGCATACTGGATTTCAGAAATATTGTTACAGATGTTGTTGTAAAGTGCTGAAAACACTGAAAGGAATGTGAACTTGAATTATACGGTTAACAGACTATATCTTTATATAGAATAACATTAATGTCTTGGATTTTAATTTATTATGAATAAAAAAGAATTAGAAAAATGCGTCTTAAATGTGAAAGACAGGAGTTGGAATTTCATGTGCATTAGGAGGAATTCCAGATGCTTGAGCTAGACTTGGACACCACAAGATGCTCACTGCTGATCAGGAACCCTTGTGGAGGAAGGGAGGAAGCTGCCTCAACCCAGGCTTCTGCTTCCTTTGAAGGATTATGCAAATACTTCCCTAGTTTCTGCAGGAAGAAGCTGTGTGCAGCAGATCCACAGTAATTACAGTTTTGTGTTTCTAGTTTCCTTTAAAAAATGCTTCTCGACACTACAGGAACATTAAAGGACCATCTAAGCTTTGGGGTTTTCGCAAGTTGTTTGACTGACATTTTGTGAAGAAATTTTCCTAAATTATAATGAGAAAAGAAAAAAGAATTCAGGGTGATGGAGGGTAGGAAATTCTGAGTATTCTGTCTCTTGAGGAGAATGTCACCACCCTCAAATATGTCATTTTTAATAAAAAAAACCACAGGGTTTTTTTTCTTTTATTATTTCAATTTCATAAAGGCAAAAAAAGACAAAAGCTTCATACTGTATTTGCCTGAAAAAACAAATTGACAGAAAGAAAAGAATTATATTGTAGCGAAGTTAAAAATATACATTATCATAAAGTTTCTAATATAAACAAAGTATTAACTAGTCTCTTAAAGTTATGCATAAAGGAACATTCTAATATAAGCATGAAACGGATAAGTTTGATGATATTTGTGTTCCCTTGCTAATAGAATTATAGTATACAATCCACAACATTTGCCTCAAGGGGAAGAGCTTAATAAAAAATGCATATGTAAATCACATAAGGAAATTGTCAGAATAGCTTTACATGAAAATTAAATCACATTTGTTATATTAGGACAGACACAATGTCATTTACCATATGTCTTGCCTTGTGAAATTCAGTCACAGTATTTGGCAAAGCTGAACAGTTCAGGAGCTGCATCATTAATACTTGCCTCAGTGCCTGCTTGCAGGCATTGTTTGAGGAAATTTTAACATATATTCTCTATATCTACTCATTTCTGTAGTGTGCTACCAAGCTATATTAAGGCTTATATAAACATACCTTATAGAAGCACATACTGTAAAGACATATCACTCCTAAAATGCTGTTATTTACTAAATAATACTCCCCAGTTGTTAAATGTTTATTCAAGTTTAGTTTGGAATATTTTTTCATAACTAGAAACCAGACTGTGCATCTGTTATTTCCTTGTCACAAAACACAAAGAGGAAAATAGTATAGAAAAAGAGGACAGGAGAAAATAGAAGTGGCTAAAATGGAGAAAAGAACAAGATAAGAGATCCAGAAATAAATGGAGAAAGTCCAGGAAAATCACTTTGAATAAAAGTCATATCAAAATAGCAAACTAGACTGAAAGATGCCTTAAATGAGAAAAGGCACCTTTTTTCAGCCATGTACAGTCCTCACTATTGTCTTCACCTCAGGTATGCTTGTGTGTCATGGTGCAGTATGTTCTTTTGCTAATAAACTCAATAATTCTCACTCGTTCAAGCAAATAATGAAACAATGGCAAAAGTTCACTCCTTACACTGGTGTTTTTTTCAGATGTATTTGCAAAAATCTGCTCTTTGCACATGCTTAAGTATACTTGGAAACTCTTACCTTAACACCTTCAAGAACAAAGAGTAAAAAACTTGTGTATTGCCCTGCAAAATTTTTCATGCATGAGAGAAATTCAGCATCAAGAGAAATACATGAGAATACATTAGTGCACTCAATAAATTTCTTTGAGTTGTGCTCCGGGGAGCTTATTTATAAAGTGGTGTGCAGGAGGTCCTCAGTACTTACTGACATTTTGCTGAGGTATATTGTTAATAAATAATTTGATTTGTGCACACATGTCCCTTACATGGCTTTAAAGATTTATTGCTTAATGGTTGATTTAACCTAGCAGGTGAGTTGGAACAGGGTGACATGGGACCATTGCAGCTAAGTATAAGATGGCAAATTTATCACTGTGCAAGCTGTGTCTTAAATTCTAAACCTCTAAAGCCACAACATTGTCTAATTTTAAACCTAAAATTGGACATTTAAACTAACATGTTAATTTCCTTGGTGTCCTTATGGTTTAGCTAGGACAGAGAATTCTAAACAAGGAAAGAGAGAAAGAGAGCAGAAAAGTCCATTAAGGATTGATGTAGAGACAGAATTTATCTGTGAAACCAGAGGATGCAGCTAACCTCATCAAATCTGCCCAAAGGAGTGGTTTTACCCTCTTCCTTGTGTTTCCCTGTATCAGCACTGACATTTGTCTGACCCCCATCAGTGATCTTGTTGAGGAGCTAAACTGGTGTAAAACAACTCTCTTGTTTGCTGGATGAGTTCCCTGCTCTGACCCAGCCCACTGAGCAGCAGACAGATGTCAATGCATGTGATGAGGAAAGTTGGGGCAGCAGAGGAGTGAAGCAAAGCAGGTTGGTGCTGGATCAGCATAGGGGTGTGTGACACCATGGTCCTCCAGCAGGGAAGTTAGAGCACCTCTCTCATTCACTCTTTTATATGAAGGTGTGTTCCTTAATTCAGATTCAAAGGTAGGTTGTCTCCTTTCCCATCTCAGATTTAAACGGCTTCAAAAAAATTTAGTACTGTTTGCTTCACCCTCAATTGTTGGCCTTGTCCTGTTTACTTATGTTCTAAAAATGTTTGCATTGGTTCCTATTCCTTAAACCAAAAGTCCACTTTAACTGGTTTTCCTAACAGGAATGACAGCAAAACTGTTACAAGAATGCAGTCATTGGAGCTCACCCCCCCTTTTGTTTTTTCTTTAATGATTTCATTCAAAAGAACTGATTGAACTATTAAAAATGTATTATTTTTGTAAGGGTGATTTGCTGAGTCATTCACTGAGTCATTTACTGATTTGCCTCAAGACGTGGTTTAAATTATTTTTCTTTTATTCAGTAGTTTTTTCCCTCTATTCTTCTTATTTCTGGGAATCATTAGAATTTGATTATTAGTAAAGTTAATAAAGCAACTTTCTTTACTCCAGAGAAATAGTTCTGTCAAATGAATGATCTAATAGGTAAATGAACTGAGGATGCAAATGATAAATAAACGTTTTACTCCCTACCTGAGAGACTTCCTCTATCATAAAGCAGATTTCTGCAGTTATGAAAGAATGTGTCAATGACCAAAAAGATTTTCTGCTGATTCTTTTTCAGCTGTGAAGTCTATTTCTCTCCTTAGTACCTCACTACTTATTAATAACATTGTCTCAAGGCCTAAGACAAAATAATATGAGAAAAAGTCATATTCATTATGCATATCCAAAGAATAAAAGAGTCTGGCTTTTATTTAATTTTATTTACTCATTTTCTCTCTGTTAAAGTCAACAAAAACAGTTTTATGCATTATGTTTTAATGGATACCTTTTCAATTTTTGAGCATAAAGTTCTATAGAGAGAGGAGTATAAAGAAAAAAGCCTTGTTTTTCCCACTGTGATTATATAAATTATACAAATTTATAGGTTTTTAAAACAGCACATTTCTAATAAAGGCAAACCCCAGTAATGTTATATTTACCTATAAAACATACTATCAAAACTTCTATGATACCTTCCCTTACATCAACATGTTTGACTTTGTGTGACTGTGCAAAGGGAGATGAAGCATAAATATAAACAGGGCTGAAAATAAACAATCAGCAATTCCAAGAGTAGTCAAGTGCTTTGAAATTTAAATCTTTACTAGAGCAGTGCTTATCACTGGAATAATATTGAAATAACTGGGTGTTGCTTACACAAGATCCAGTCAACATCAAAGATTAAATGACATGATAATCTACAATATTTTCTAATATGTTCTTTTCATCTTTCCACTACATGGACAATAATTCATCAACTAAATCAGAATATATACAAGTTTAGTCAGCAAACATCTAAGAAGGATTTATTTAAATTTATATAAGAAAAAGACAAATTTGAAAAAAACTAAGAAAACTTCCATTAAATTCAAAGAGCAATCTATGAAAAGATAAAATATAGAGAGAATTAAAAATATGTTAAACAGTGAATATAGTATTTTTGAGATTTGCAAGGCCAAACCCCTGGAAGATAAGAAATACTGGAGCTAGTTTAAACAATAAATCTAAGTAATTTTAAGTTGTTACTAGAGCACAGCATTGTGTATTTATGCTAATTTTTGTGAACTTTACTTTCAGCCAGTGACCAATAAGGACAAAATAAAATAAAAAAACAATCTTCTATGCGGGGCAACTGTATCCTCACATCATTTTCTGTGGAACATACAATGAAATACTTTAGCAGTTTATAGGTAGTGACACGAAGACAGTATTATTTTAATTTGACAAATAGAAATAAGTACTCGAAGTGTTTCCATTGATCTGAGAAGTAGATAGTCTGTCAGAATCATTAGCTTAATTCAATCAAACATTTTTTCTCCACCTTAATAAAGGAAAATGCCAGAATCTTTGATGAAACTGTAGCTAATGGGAAGAAGCATTTTACATTAGGAAGATCAGGTGTTAAAAAACTGGAAAGAAGCTACTCTCAACCTTGCCTGGGGTAAATGGTTACAAAAAACAACATTATATCACAGCAGTGGTGGCTGCTTCAGAATTGAGTGTTTTAGTATTTGTAACTCTGGCATTTTTGTCAAGTTTTCCATTAAGCTATTGTTTAGGGCTGATCTTCTATCAGACTCAGAACAAAAGCTCTACCACTTTTTCTTGAGTGCAGGTGATATAGAACAATTTCCCATTTTAGCAGTAAATTGATTCAGGAACCTAAAAGCATTTGAGCATACATCTAAAGAAAATAGAAATCTATGATGTCATAGCCCTGGTCTTTAATGGAAAACAACTTTTTATTAAAGTGATGGAAAACCAAATTCTAACAATTTCTGTCAGTAAAAATGAGGAGAAAATCTTATTTTAGCAAAGCTTTCAATTTTTTTTCCCACTCATAGCTGCATTTTCACTGTTATCTTCAGGGGTTCTGCAGCCATTGTGAAAACTGCTGCCATTAATTTTTACAGAAAAACCCCAGTCTCATTAAAAAAATAAACTTTTAGGATCTCCCAAGTCAGGCTGGTTTATAGGTACAGTGTAAAATGACAAATTATTCTTAAGCTGACTACACACCTTTTCTCACACAGTCTGAAGCACTGGCATTTTATCACTACTAATTATCTCCTTAGAACAGTTCTTGGTATAGCAAGCTATCAGACTCATAGTGCTGATCCCAAATGCCTATGTCAATAGCAGCATGTGAGCATTATTCAACAGTGAGTCATAAAGTAAGCTAGAAACCTGCCAACATTGTCATCATCTGCATCCATCCTTTCACCTCTCTTGCAAGAGCCTTTTTATTAAACCAGACTCTTGCAGGTGCTATTTTTTTCGCTGGAGGGAAATAAATATCGTCATGGGTTTAAATTCCAAAAGATAAGCTCTGGTTGTTATTAAGGGTACATGATTGTGTGGTGGACTTTACGCAAAAGGACATAATATTTATTAAACAATGTTATTCTTGCAGAGTTCTAGTCATTCTCATTCCATCACTAACAAAGTTACATGTTTGAACAGGTAGTTACAACAAGCTCTCATTGTTTCATTTCTACAGCACAATTGAACTGAAAGATCATAGCTGGTCACTGCAAATTTATGTCATCATATCTATAAAATTTTAGTTGTTACACACTGTAAAAAATGTTTTATTCTTTCTCTTCTTTTGCATAACACATTCATTCTTAATGTTAACATTTCAGAATGTTTTATCTATCACTTTCTGTGAGATTCATCTGTCAATTATCACTTTCCCAAATTCCCAATTTTATCCAATTCTGCTGTTCCTTAAGGAAGGTATAACATACATTTGGTGATGGTGCTAAGATACTTTAGAAGAATTAAAAAGTAATGATGAGGAAACAAAATGCAGGTTAGTTTTTTTGCCAACCATCTAATCTCTTATTATCCTATACTGATAGCTAAAATTTCTTTCTTAGAGAGAATCTATGGAACAGATATTATCAGTACATCTTGCATCTTTATAATTCACAGAAATTTATCTTCTGTGATCACCAGAGTCACTGGCTTGTAGAAGGACAAGTTATTATGGCAGCAATGGCCCTGACTCCTAGAACTGATAGATTTAGATGCCTAATTGGGCAAGCTCTTACCATTCATCTTCCAGAGGCAACTGGAGGTAGTTCTTTTGTTGAATAGAATAGTTAACTTTGTTTTCCTTCCTTGGAAGCTGTGGTTTTAATCCTGACTTGTATGGAATCATTCAGTGCAATTTCTGGCATTTCCTTGAAAGCCATCAGTGAGATCTGGTATCTACAGCAAGACAAGAGAGTAAAATTGAATCTACTGTTTTGGAAGGGCCCTATCAGGATCATCAAGTCCAGCTCCTGGCCCTGCAGGAGGACATGCCAAGAATCACACCTTGTACCTGAGAGTCCTGAACTCGGTCAAGTTGGTGCTGTGACCTCTTCCCAAGGGACCCTGTTCCAGTGTTCAGGCACCCACTGGGTGAAAAACCTAAACCCAAACTAAAATTATGTACAAAATAAATCAATTTGATAAAAAATATATTGTCTAATGATGTTCCAAAGGATAGAGTTACTATTATGTAATTATGAGTGAAAAAATATTAATTTTCCTGGTCTTTTTTCTTCAATGATTTTATGATTATTAAATGTTTATGAAGAAAGAAAGATAAAATATATTCAGAGCATTGGATATAATATTAATTTAAAGGCTAAGATACTTAGTATATTTGTCATAAGGGACTTGGTTATGCACAGGCAATACCTACATTACCTTGCTTACGTCCTAGAAAAGAAAAAATTACCCTCATATTTAGTCAAGTAGAAAAACAAAAAAAATATTATTCATTCATGTAGATTAAAAAGAATGACAGGATAAAAGAGTAAATAGAACACAAGAGCTTTCATATTAGACATTTGATAACACACTTGCAGGGTTAATTCACGGTAATATTACAGCAACTAACATAATTTTGATGTAATTTTAAGCAGATAACCAGCAGAGATGGACTTTCTGATTGTATGGTAGGAATGGAATTAAATACTATTTTTTTTAACCATTAACTGGTAGCTGGATAAGTGCTAACCTGTGTTCTGATGTTTTATGCTGTTTTTTTCACAGACCTTTCACAGAAAGCCATACAAACTTTACCAATTATTCTTCTTATTTAAATAAAAATTCTCCCTGCAAGAAATTGTGAATATTTATTTCTTTATTTCTTTAATTATTTAAATTATGATTTATGTGATTAAATATGTACATCCCTTTCACATTATATATTTCTGCCTTTATAGATCTCTTTCTGACATTGATTCAGAACAGCTGTTCTACTGCTTGATAGCATCTACAACGAGTCATGTCAAAGTGTCTTAGATCTACTTTTTTCCAAGATCCTTCTGAATTTAAATATCTTGTTCTGCTAAGCAGAGAAGATTAACATTAGGAATATGCAAACACAGAACAAAATCCTAGCAGGTTTTGGTTTATGAGTGCAATTGCTCTGATAAGGAAGATTATTTTGTAGCCTGCTTTTGATGTATAATGTTCTCTTGATTACTTCTGCTGAAGGTGTGGATTTTCTGAAGGAAGGACGAGTGTGTTGCCCCTTTAGTTTTTCCCACACTGTGCTTCCAAGTATGGAGTAACTATCTGTGATATCAATCTTCAAATTTTTAGCCCTTGATGCCCCTCCAAATTCCCAGAACCCATTTAAGACAAGAACCTTATCTACCCATATTCCAACAGAAAACCATCTGTCTCTGGATATTTTTTTTTTTTTTACCCAGACACGTAAACAAGAATTTATGTTGAAAATAATAGCTTTATGCAACCTATAGAAAAGCTATAGGCAAAGCTCGAGAATAGCCTGGAAAAAGCTTTGAAAAACATTCAGGACAATTATTGAGGATGAGGGCCAGCATCCTAGGATTCTCTTTAAATTGACTAAAACTGTGCCTCAAACAGCTTGATGATATGAGCAAACCTTTGAGTCATAATTGCAATTTTTGCTTTTCTCAAGCAGAAAGGTGATAAACTGGACCTACAGTGTAATTAAATTGGGGAGCTAGCTCTTAGAACTTAAGTAGAATACACAACTTTGAGTAGTTCTGGTAAAAATTTGTAAATGAAATGAAATACAGAAAAAATACTCTGATTAAACTTAATATACTCTCCTACTCTATTTAAAATTGTTTTGTATTGAGAAATTAACCTTTTCTAAAGCAGACAGGTAGATAAATTTAGTAATAAAATTTATGTTAACTTGTGAAACAAAATTGCAACTAGTGAACAGTAAAACCATAATAAGATACATTCCATATTTTTGACTACCTTAAATTACACAGAGGACTCACTAGAAGCAAAACAAAACTCTACCTTGCAGAACATCAAGAGATCTAAGAGGCAAGAATCAGGAAAATAATATATTAAAATGATAAAAAGATTATAATGATGAGGATGATGATGATAAGCAGAAAAAGGATAATGTCTGCAATTTTTTGGTTTTTCCACTCTTTCTTCCTGTATATGTAAAAAGAATCATGGGCAGCTGGCATACCAGATGGTTTATATTTGTGACACCCAAAGCAAAAAAAAGTTTGGACCAAAAAGAAGTTCTGTTAGCACTAGCAGCTACTCAGAATCCAAATGATGATTCCTACTCTTTTGGAATTGTGGTATATTAGTACCACAATTCATAAAAAAACCCTGAAAAAGCGACATTCTTTCTTTGCATTTTAATTAATTCATTTTAATGCTTTTGTTCTCAGATACACAATTTTCTGTGAGAAGGAAACATAATGAACACAATGAATTTAAGGTAAGAACAGATTTTTCACAATGAAAAAAATCCCAAAATGCCAACATCTTTCCCGCTAAATACCAGTGCTTGCGTTTCTGGAAATCCAAAGAACAGTTCAAAATATCATTTCCAAAGGAGCATGTTGTTTTTCTCCAGTAGTGCAAATCAGCTTCTCACTTTTGGGAATTTTGTACTTGGTGATTCCTTGAGCCACAGAAAGTTAAAACAGTTGCTTCCTTTTTTTCTCTAAAATCTCCACCCAAACCACCATCTAGAATATTAGATAATTAATATAAGATTAAATTACAGCTTTCAATAAGAAAAATATACTGAATTCTCTGGCAGGCAGCTTAGCTAAAGGAATAAAAACTTTCTGTGAACTCTTGCTGTGTGCTGAGTTTTTGATGGATCATAATTGCCATTTGCTTTTTCAGGTTTCAAGAGTGGGAACCCAGAAAAGCTTTCTTTAAAGTAATGGAGAAAATAGACTCTTTGAAAAGACAGACCTTCAGTTTCAGATGTCTGTTTTAGGATGAGAAGACCTAAAACCTAAAAGTGTTTCTCGCTTTCACACAAAGGCATCTTTTAAAGTGACTAGCTATCTTCCATACACATCTGCATTTTGTAAGACGAAATCCATCCAAGAGGACTGTTAGACACAGGCAGAAATAGTCTTCACAGCTATTTGTTAATTGATATATTCTATTTTAGTGTAAGTTCAAAGGAAAATAGGAGAACTCACTGTGTAAATTCATGAGCTCACTGCTGATTATTATACATTTTTTTCCATGTCTATGATTCTAAAACGAAAGCCAATGTATTAATTACATAAGAGAGTAAAGGAATTTAAAATTCTATTAAGTCATTATTTCTAAGTGCTTATCTTAGGAGATACCATCATTTATTCCTAGAACACCACAAGACAATTGTGTTCTATTAACTTATTGAGTTATTTATATGAAAATTAAAAATAAGAGAAACTAATATTCCTAGGCAGCAAAGATAAAACTGAACAAAATTATTATTTTTTTGTTAAATGTGCATCTTGTATTTATATGCACCTAAAGTTCAAGCAACCTGTTATCTGTCTATGAAGATTTATTCTTAGCTTACGAAAGTTAAAAAATAAAGAAAATTAAATGGCAAAGAGAAAAAGTGAGAAAGAAAGAAAAATTTTAGTAAGATCATCTTTAAAAAATATGACAGGTTGTCCTACATATAATAATAGTGTAAATTAGGAGTACAACTTTCTTCACATTTATAGTATTCTGAAAACAGAGAAACTGTTTTTCAAAGTTTAAAAAGGATTCAGGCAAACTGTCATATGTCCTCTTTCCCCTAAACCTGGTAATTCACACACCATTGAGTGTGTGTTTTATTTGACCGGAGTTTGATTTTTCGTGTACTTTCACAGTTTCCTTGAAAACTGCCTTGAGTAAGGCCTTGCTGTGATTTTAAAAGTATTGTCACAAGTCTCTAAGATGACTATTACATCATGTAAATGACCTGCTTTTTCCAAAGAAAACCTTTTCACAGTGGCATTTGATGCCAATAGACTGATGGAAAATAAAGTGTCTGTGGACGTAACAGTTCAAGTTTGTATCTGCACAGGCTTTGCATAATATCTACTACACTATATTTTTGCATCACTTCTATCTATCTAGAAATAATTTGATTTTTTCTACTCTTATGGTTAAATGAAAGATTTTCAGAAGGGAAAATTGTAGGAGTTCTGAACTGAAGATTATTTCTTAAAATGAACTACTAGTTTTTTATCTGGTATACAATAGACTTAGTGAAACTTTTGAAACCTCTGCCTTAGAATTTAGGGTATTTGCACAGTGTTTTCTACTCTTCTGTAGGCATTTGTTGAGAGACAAGCTCCTTCAGGCATTTGATCTTGTGTTAGTACAGTTTTATTTAGCTCAAGTCAAACCATTTGAGACAGTGTGAGGGACAGCTGGGTGCATTTTAAGGCCAGGATATATGCTGAAGAATGAAAAAAATGTGGTAACCTGAGATGAACATTTGGGGAGGAGGATTGTTGGTGTGGGTTTTTTTGTTGTTGTTGTTGTATTTCTTTCAGAACATAGTGCATTGGAAAATCCTTTCTCAAATACTGTCAAACCTAGAATGCTTACCATATACCCTAGTATATTAAATTTAAAAATTAGATAGATTAAAGGATAGATTTTAGAGAAATATTTTTAATTTACTGGAATTTTGACATATAACTAAACCAGGGTGACTGTAAGGTAGGCATCAAGAAACATTGATAGAGATATAAAGTCCTCTTGGACTCCATGACATACCATTTATATGCACTTATATGGTGCAGCTGAAGAAACACATATTAACAGTAAGATTTTGCCAAAGACATTCTGTCTGTATGTGTAGAAAGGATAAGAAGTGCTCCTTTTTGATCTGTGATTTTGATCTATTTCTATACTTGGTTTCTCTGCAAGATTTCTAGACTTATTCATTTTTGTGTGTCATTCATTCTGGGTAGTTGCTTCCTCTTGTATTTGCCTTTGCCATCGATTCTTATTAGCTTCCACATACACAGTTACCTTCCTCGGATGCTGCCAGGCTGATCCATGGTAATGAATTTCTTTCACCTATTCTCTGGGAAAAGCTTTACACAGGGACAACTATGGAAATTGTCAATGACATAAAATACAATTGTCTCATGATATTGTAAGTTCTTTCTTATTAACAAATTAGCTGACTAAGTAACACTTGACACTATCTTTCTGTAAAGATAACTAAATTCAGTAGAATTATTTTTTTTTGTGAATCTTAATAGTAGATATTAGGGGTTGAGTTTTGGTTTTTATTTTCTGTTGTTATAAGAGGAATTTATATATTCATTATCTTCTATGGTATTGGAACATATGTAGGTACTTATATTCATTTACCTGCTTTGCCCACCAGAACCAAATGAGCAGTTCTACCAAGCTGTCTAATTCAAGAGACAGCTAAACAATCTGTTCTATTTGAGGATTATGCTTGAACATTTAAAACCTATATTGAGTCCAGAACAGAAATTCAATTATCTGTATTGCCTATGAGGATATTTCATTTATTTGGAAGCAAAAAAACCCACACACATTTAAAAATAAAGGCATGCAGGGAATAATCAAATAAATTCAGTAAACCAGCAATGATATAATTTTCAGTGTTTTCCAGTAATGTATAGTCATATTATAATACATCACACTAAGAGTTGCATCTTCATGAACACACAGAATACTTATATAAAAACCTTGTATTTTAGCTCTAATGACTGAATTGCTACTCATGTTACACTTATTTTCTAGAATTGTGTAAGATAATTTGGTGGTGCCTGTGACTCTCAGGCAATTCATGAGATTCTTATATGCCAAGAATTATTACAATAATACTTAGTCCTTCCTGTCTTAGTGCCAAGCACTAACCTACTGTCATTACCTTAAAAATACCTTTAGTTTTTTCCCTTAATATTATCATATCCTGGTCTTTCTTTTTACTATGACCTTATTTTCTGACACCTTCTGACTCCCAACTTATGTATCTGTCACTAGATGGCGAAATGTCCAACTGAGGGCATGTGTAACTCTATTCTTTTTGGCTAATTCCTTTTTTTGTGTCTTGCTACACTCGGTGCAAACTTTTGACAAAGTGATTAGCATCTGCTTGCTAAAGCAGGAAAATTCAGTGGGTTTGGAAATGAGAAATGTGCCACCACTGCTCTTTTAGATATAACAGTTAAGTGAATCTGTGTTTCTACAGATAATTCATTTTCATTAAGTCTTCTAAGTTTCTCTCTGCTGTAAGCCATCAGGCACACAATAAAGACTGAGCCTGTTGTGTTCCATATGAAGAACAAGAATAGAACTTTTTGACTTGGGTGACAACCATTTTAACAGAATAAATAAGATGACAAGGTAATGCTAACTTTGTCCACATTTATAGTAAAAGGCCTAACAGCAGGACAAAAAATAAATAACATTGAGACAAAACACAAATTCTCTCTTTTAAAGTTTATGCAGAAAAGTGATTGGAAATATTGATATTTGTCATGGTAAAATGATGAATTCTCTGAAATTTTCTAACGTTAAAATTAGCTTTGGAAGACATAACTGAGCTTAGGAGTGCGAGGTATGAAAAGATGTGCAAGAAAGAAACAGAAATCCACATATTTTATAGTGCTGTGTCAACAGTTGTCTCAGCAGTTATATCTTTATTGGAGACTATGTGTGGATCAGATGCACACTAATTGTCCTGTGTACTACAATTTGTTGCATGCTGCCAAGCTGTCTTGGAGAGTGCAAAGCAATTTCTTTCCGATAAAATTAACTTGGAAGATGTACTCCAGGAACATATCTAAAGCACTGTAACTGCTAATGAACATTCATTACAATAAAACATACACCTTTTTTTTCCTTTGTTTCAGAGTGGTTTGGGTGTTTTGGTGGGATTTTAGTTTGTTTGCTCTTTTGTCTTATAGAGGGCAAGTGTGCACTCACTGCCTTAAATAGAAAAGGAAAACGTTTTAAAATTATGACTAAGCCATTGTAAGACTTATTTTCTACTATATTTGAACTAGGGTGCAAATTTAAAACAAAGTGCCAGAGCTCCAGGAAGGGTTGTCCTGCTTACCCAGACATACAGGAAAACAGAGCTACAGGGTAAAATATATAATATTATAAACAAAGAACAAAATTCACATAAATGTATACCAAACACACATAAGAATAAAATAGAGAGAATCTTGAGAAAGGGATCCTTGCACTAGATCCACCAAACATAGTTAATATTTGTTTTCTCTATTAGTGGAAGAAATATTACAGCAATGAGAACAGATAGTCCTAGGTCACAAGGTATATTAGTAAAAGCATCCCATTTCCCTGGCTTATAGACAATTCTATTTTTCTATGTCTGTTCTTCTGCATCTTTCTCAGAATGTAAATATATTACTTAAATGTCATTTTTCTACACTTGGTATCCCAAAAACATTAATAGTTTTCAAAGAGTGTCTTAAGACGCGTCTACATCAACTAGATAATTTTCACAAATTTGAAACTGGCCAAAAATTATTGTCAGCATACCGACAAAACTGGCATGTATAAGTGTGAGGCTCAGAATCAGAATTTAAAAAATCCTGGAGAAATGTGATTTAGCTCACATGCTGAACTGATCTGCATGTAAGAATAAATTAAAAGTCTTGAATCATATGCCCAAAATTTATCATATTTTAAAAATTGACCTTTTTATATTGCTCATGTCAAGTACAAGAAATTTCCCAGCTGTGACAATGACTTTAATTATTTTTTACCTTTATTTAATCAATTAATAATGAAATCTGGAAAGCTAGAATGATTCAGACTTAAAATATTTGTTTTGTTTCAATACTGCTTTTTCAAAGGTTGCTTCAAAGTTAAAATTCGTACTTATTTAGAAGGACATCTTTCCATGACCTCCCCATTACAAATGTAATTAAAATTCAGGTGGGGTTTTTCTCTATTGACTTTATTTTATCATAAATCTCCCCATTTTGAATAAATACAAGACTGAAAGGGTACAAATGTTACAAGCACAGCACTGAAACACAAGAACTGCTGATTTCTCATCTCTGTGTTTTTGAGAAGCTGCCTGAAGTCAGATTTAAAAAAAAAACAGTAAGGCACCAAAAAATCCATATTCTGTCAAAAGTAATTTTCAAAGCAGCTGTAGTGATTTAGAAATTTTTCTTTCTTTTAAAATGCCTTTAGCTATATATCAGAGGTGCTTTTACAAATGCCACCAAGAAAAGGGTAGAGGACAAAGCATTTGTTCCAGATACGTTGTGCTATTTTAGGAATCTGAACTAAGCTCAGTTCTAGAGACTAATGTAGCAGCTTTAGTCCTTCTGGGGCAGAAATGATGCCATCAATCCAAATAAGCAGTGTGCACCTCAGCTGCAGGTAGCAGTAAACAGCAGAATTTCTGTCTGGCGGGTAAATAAATTCCTTCAAATTGCTGATAACTGTGGACTACTACTAGACTGAAAAATGCACTGACAAAGACACAGAGACTGCATCATCTCATCTCAGCTTTATGTGCCTACATATACTGGCAAAGACAGTCATTTGTTTGTCAAATATCTCAATGAAATTGTTTACAAACAGACATCATAAACTCTAAATCTGGGAGCTACTTTGAGATATGTATTTTTGAAAAGTCCATCTAATTTCCTTTCTAGAGAAAGGTGTGAGCGTTTCTGTTGCACAGCAGTCACCTCCCATGGTGTTGTTAATGAATTTGCTGAAGCTGCTGGAATTCACATACAACATAAAGATTTTTCTCATAAAGGTGTCTTTCTCAAACTGTGTGCCTGTGCATATATATGCATGTGTATATCCTTACTCAGTAGTAACAATGGTATATAAATAGGTATCTATATGTATGTGTGCATATATATATATGAAAACATATATATATATATGAACTTTAAATAGTGATGTACATCACTACATACTAATTCCAAAAGTCTAATGGAGGGAGATATTACTTTTCCCAAAGATTAAGGGCAAAAAAGTATTAATTTTCCTAGAGTTGCTTCTGATAGTCAATTTGTATTCATGCGAGTGCATGAGGCTAATGGTAAAAATACCCCACAACACACACTAATATCACATGCTTTCAAATACTTAATATAGAGTTTAAAAAGGTCAGGATGTTATAATTGCATATGATCAGGTTTGTTTTGATTAGCAGTAGTGGGAAGGTTATTTCCTTTGGGTTTGAAACAGAGCAACACAAGTTCTTATGTAAGCTTAGTAACCTAGGCCTGTCTGAATGCCCTCTGTTATGAAGGCATTGCAATAAAATGCAAAATATATGGTGGTGTTCTGGCAGATGATGGCCTGTGAGCTGTTTCAAAGAACACATTTCATGATCTTAGTTAATGCCTAACTTGTTAACTTTAGTCATATATACATCTTTAGAATATTTTTTGTGTGTTATTCATACACTAAGAAGAAAATTTGACAGCACTTCCAGTTGCAAAGAGGGAGACATCCACAGCTACTGTACAGAACTTGCTGGTTTTCTCACTGTACTCTAATGAAAGCCATGAATTTTATCTACTGGCCTCAGAGGTAGAGAGTCATGCTTTAGGGGATCCAGGTCATGTTAAATTATAGGATGACTTCATATCACAACCAAACTGGGTAATTGGTGGGAGAATATCCCCAGCTTATTTCTGGTCCATGTGCCCAGTAGGCAGGTGGGAGAGCAGACTGGAGAAAAGATGCTGAGTTGTATTTTATTTTGATCAATGCTGAATGACCTGCATAGCTGGGTTTTGATGCTGAGGAGCAGTTCCAGATTCATCATCTCAGATACATTTAAGTATAATTTAATTTTTGTAGAGAGACTCCTTAATGATCTATTTAAAGTCTAAGTTAGACACTGAGATTTTCTGTGAAGACCACAGGAGAGAACAGAAGCTTTAAGAAGATATAAAAGGAATGGCATAGCTATTGAGGAGTTAGTTATAGCTTTTTCTTCAGAATACATTTCCTCCCAACTGATTTATCAGACTGGATTGTATTTCCAGATCTATCTTCAACCTTACAATCTTGGATATCTTTAAAAGTGTCAGTGCAGTTTCATGGACCAATTGACTATAGGCAGATTGAAAAGGTGGATTCCCAGCAGTAGATATTTAAGTGACTTCAGAATGTATGGACTTTTTTGACTTTGATCGTAGCTTGAATGAGAAATTTTGCATATTTTAACCATTATTTTATTCCTCTAAATATCTGATAAATGCCAAAGTTCTTTTGTGTATCTATTTGTTCCCTGAAAAAGCAAAAAGTCAAATTTCCCTGATTAACTCAATGAAAATAGAAATATTAAGTCCAATACCTGCCATGATTATTTACAGGAAATATTTTGAAGTATTCAAAAACTGTTCAAAGGTGTGCTTTAAGATAAGGAAGGAGTGAGTGAGAGCAGTATTCTAAACTGTGAAGTTAAAGGAGCAAGTTCTGAGAATGACTTTTCAGCCTCTATGTTCTGAAATGCACATGATTTTACTTATTAACATGAAAGATAATATTTAAGTTTGAATAAATAAAAAAATCATTAAAAATAAATTTTATTTAAAACTTGCATAACAAAAATATAAATGGAAAAACGAAAAATAAAAAAAACTTAACTTTTATTTTTAAAAGTGTGTCTGAAAATAACTTCTAAAGATATTTGAATTAAATGCTATTGCAATAAATTGTTAAATTCCCTTGAAAAGTGCTAATGGATGTTCCAATTTAAAACTAAGAAATTATTGCCAAATTCAACTTCTGTTTTCATTTAATCAAAAATCTTCCTGAAATAAAAAAAAACTCCCCCACCATCACCACCACCAAAGTAATTGATATGTAATTATAGTTTTAGCATGGTTTTAACCATATCAAATTTTGTGGTTATAATTTCTATGCTATTTCTCAATTAAAGCACTTATTTTTTCTGTGTTTATCACCTGCTCTGTGTGTCATTTTCAGTTTTTTATCTCCTATCACCTAAATATTAACAACATGAACAGATATAATTTTCCAACCACATATATTTTGAAGCACTATCATTTGGTTTCCTACAAAGATAATGCTGAAATAGATATTCTTTGGATATGAGTTCTTCCAGACACTCCAACTCTGATTCAGGTCCCATACATTTTTTTAGAGAGTCTGCTTGAAGTCCCTGACTGTCACGGCTCTACTATTTCAGTCATCAGATTGGCATAAGGTTAATCTAGCACAGGTCACCAAATAAAGATATGGTGAGCAGCCAAGACTGGGAAATCACATTGTTCCTGGCATGACTTCCGTTAAAAATCAGGTGGTAAAGGAATATGCTATTGCTCACATGAAAAATTATAATTTTTAAAAGTTTGGCTATTGCTGACCTGGATAATATTTACAGCAGGATTATCTGGCAACACATTGGCACATATTCTTTACATATGGAATATTCTCAATTTTATTCAAGTTTCCTTCTAAACTACTTTTTTACATACTTAAAATGGTTTTCTAGTTCCAAAGACAGGCCTTGTCTTTTCTTCCTACCTCAAAAATACTAATCCTGAATACTGTTGTTTTTGAATTGTCATAGTAAAATGAACTAATACATAGCAATTTTGAACCTTGTGGCTGAAAGAGCTTTATAAATATCATCTTCAATTTCCTCATTTTACACTGGAGCACAGAGACAAAGAAAGAAGTCGAGAAGTTTTTGTGAAGACCTTATTCCAAATTCAAGAAATTAACAATTCTTTGTGTTTTAGTGAGATACCCTGCAACGGTAGTCAAAAATAAGGCCTAATGCCCACAACTCAATCTCACCAAAAGAAAGCAGCTGCTACAACACAGAGCAAGGACCAGAATTCACTAGCCTTTAAAAATGTCAATGTGTTGAACTGGTAGTATGGAAGTATTCATGTGGAAATATTCATCAATGTTTTCTGAGGGTTTTTTGGTTTTTTGTTTTGTTTTGATTTTTTTTGCTTTGTTTTGGTTTTGATTAGTTTTTTGGTTTAATTTTCTTGTCTTGTTTTTGTTTTGTTTTTAGTGAACCCAAAGAGCTTAAAATATACTTTTGCTCACATTCATCACTAAAGCCATGGAATTAAACTCAAAGCCCCAGACAATGCTTTGAAGGTATACTTTTAGAGTTCTGTCAAACTTCAGTGCCTTAGAAAGGATTAGCATCTAAAATCTTCAAAAATATACCAGTGCCCTTTAATTTCAAGCTTCTTTTTGATACCTAAATTCTTCATTGTAGTGCAGAATGGTGGTAATGGGTGTACTAAAAGGTCTCCTGCTGGTCTGCTTTTCTGCTAACTTGTCTTTTCAGCAAGAAAAGGCTTTCTGCTTCGAATCTTCTGATCTAGAAGACTGTAACGTACTTCAGGGAACTGGAGAGATAGCTATGTGGTGCTAGTTAGATCCTGTTTCCTTTGCTGCAACTTTTCACTAACTATAGCAGACAAGAGTTAAATGAGTACACCAAAATACCAAAAAAAGTTATTATTATCTGACACCTAAACATCAAAGGAATAGCTTCCTTCTTGATTTGTTCTAAGTAGGGAAAAGAAAAACCAGCAGATTTGAGGGGTATCCTTGCATCTTTCTGTATTTATTTTATGTTACAGCTCAGTAGCAGACATGAAAACCAGGTTGCTGCTCTTTTCTGTGCTGAGAATCAGAGAACCTCATGATGAACTCAAACACACAGGCAGTAATGCAAAGTTCAGTTTTTAGGCAACACTTTCTCCCAGAAGTAATACTTTGAAACTGAGTGACCAGGCCTCTTTAGGGTTCATGAGGTATACGCTAGTCTTTCCAAAACTTGCCTACATGAAGAGTTGCAATTAGAACCCACTTTGTCATTACAAACAACAGCTACACAAGAACAACGGTCCAGAATTCTTCCCTGTGGCGTATTCTTTCCTTTGTTTATTACAACTTTACTGCTGTCTATGTGGTGTGTAATCAACTGCATAAAGACCACAACTCCATTTACTCTTAAGTCTGGTGGCAAGGCAGTTCTTCGAGGGAAAATGTGTTCAAGGTTTCACATTTAATCAAGTAAAATTTCACATAAGATACTCTTTAGGACCTGATATGAGGGTGACAAAGAACAGTAGAAAAAGTGGATGCGTCTCTTCTCTTCCCAAACCAGGTTTTTCTTTTAAATCAGGAGAAAGTGAAGCAGAATTTTGCAATAACTGTCTTAAATAGGCTTCTACCTCACATATACTTATGCATAGACACAAAATGCATTGGCAACATCTCCACCTTATTGCTGTTTCATGCTTAATTCTCCTAATTAACATGATCAGTGTTGGGAAACAGTTAGCTAAATGAATGGTCTCGCACTTTATAATGAAGCTAGCTTTGCACTTGTGAGCTTTTTGCCATTAGTCTCTTGGAATGATTCTCCAGTTCATAATGTCTGCTTGGAATTGGTCCACACAAAACATAGAGCTGGATTCAAATGTCACTATGGGTACTGGCTGAGAATTCTCGTGTTATCAGACTTCAGAGCTGGCAGTGCAGCTTTCCAGACTTGTTTTTTTAAACAAAAGATGAATAAGCTATAATGACATTGGATACGCGTGGGGTCACACTTACTTGTTGCCACAGGCCAGGAAGGTATGATTATAGCTTAATTCCGGATGTTTGGGGAGAGGCTTTCTAGGCTGATGGGTAACTAAAAAGCTGGAATCTGTCCCAGTTAACAGGAAAGAGATAGCTCTGTCAGCTCCAAACTATTCTCTTTATAACCCTACTCAAACATACATAAAATAATTCATCAGCATAACAGCAAAAAATATTATTTCCCCAAAAGACTAACAGAAATAATTTTATACATTCTAAACTTTTGGATTTTTTTTTTTAATTTAGTTTCAGTGTCACATTGTTAATAGTTCTAAAAGTGACGTATTTATGTTTTACTGTAAAGAATTTTAAACATTGGCATTGTATGCTTTGTCTTTCCTCAAGCTTAAAAATGTGAAACAAAAGGACTTTGCTCTTACATGGCAGCAAAAAATAATTTTCCGTCTCAGTGTTTGATTTATTCTGTGATCATAGAATCACAGAATCACAAGATACATTGAGTTGGAAGGGACCCATCAGGATTGTTGAGCCCAGCAGACACCCCAAGAACCCCATCGTGCTCCTGGCAGCACTGTCCAGGACCTTCTTGTGCTCAGACAGGCTTGGTGTTGTGACAGCTTGCCTGAGGAGCCTGTTCCAGTGCCCAGCCATCCTCTGGGTGAAGAACCTTTTCCTGATATCAAACCTCAATCTCTCCCAACTCAGCTTCATGCTGCTTCCTTGAGTCCTGACATTGGTCATGGGACAGAAGGGATCTGTACCTCATTCTCTGCTTCCCCTCATGAGGATGCTGAAGACTGAGATGAGATTTCCCCTCAATCTCCTCTTCTTCGGGTGGAACAGATCAAGTGACCTCAGCTTCCCCTCCAGACCCTTTGCCATCCTCGTGGCCCTCTGGATGCTAATGGTTTGATATCTTTTTTATGTTGTGGCACTCAAAACTGCCCCCAGTACTCGAATTGAGGCCATCCCAGAGCAGAGTGGGACAATCTCTTCCCTTGCCTGGCTGGCGATGCTGTGCCTGATGCATCACAGGAAGGGATGCATTCTGCATGTGTATGGCTATGAAAACAACATAAGTTTCCCCATTTAATTATAGAAAGGTATAAAGAAAAAAAAATCAATATTTAACATTGTCTCTCCTTTCTAGATACAGATGTTGTCTCTAGCAGTTACAAGGTCATTTAAAAGTCAACACTAAATGAGAACATGAAGAACTACTTAAAACACATTGCTGAAAAGTTCTCAGATCTAAAATCAAAAATTATTTCAACCATACAAAGAAAGAAGAAAGACAGAAGTGTGGCATTTGCCTGTATCAGATAAAATGTCTCTAGAAATAGATTGTTAGTTGAAAGAAAGTGATGACACAGAACCAATACATAGTTCTAGCTTATAGAGGTTAACATATGTTACTTTGAAAATATATTTTAAAATCTAGTAAAACACTGGGGCACCTAGCATAGATCCTTAAACTAGTGGGTAGAAACAGAATTCCAGATCACTTCAGGAGGAACACTTTTCCCCTAATTTTATAAATAATATTGTCACTGCACTTGGATTTGTCCCAGCCCACAGTAGCTAGTTCTGCTTTCCCAACCCAGCTCCATGGTTCTGGTATATCTTGTGCCTTGTCTGAATCTCTTACAGCTATACTCACATAAAACCTGCACTTGGTGGGCTTGTCTTTACCAACCCAACAGCAGCTAAGCACCTTTCCTGGTGGCTCATACAAGGTGCAATTTTGATCCTGTTTGGCAAAATGAAACATAACTGTTAGGTACCCTGGATGTCTTTGAGCCCTTCAGAGACAGGTTTTTTTTAGCCAATAGTTCCCAGTTTGATGGATGTGAAATGTGTTTACTTGTGTGTACAAATGGAGTGTGAGGTATGACTTCTGCAGAATTTAATCTTTGTTTTGGAGAACTTAAAGAAAACTGGGTTAGTTACTAACTGGTGTGTTCACAATCCTTGTTCAGAAGGGTTCCAGACTGAAAAACTCTCTACTAAGGTACATGTTTGACTTTTTAAACCTTCAGTCATTGTGACTATTTTTGGTTACAGCATTGTACACCTACACCATGCACTATTTTACCTACAATGTGCAGCCCATATATGTTTTGCTGCATGTCAACTCATGTGAAAAAAGACAGCAATGTGCACCTAATTTCCACTGTCAGGAGGCTGCAGGGTATGCAGACCGTAAAGCATTGCTGAATACACTTATCTGAAAAATAAAACAGAGTGACCAGAGGCAATATATCCCAGAAGAGATTTACAGTCCTACACTGATTTTGCTTTCTGTTTTCTTGGAACGTTTCTAGCTCTTCAAAACTATTTCCAATTTACATCTATTTTTAGATTTAGCTAATTTCCTATTCACTATTTTCCCACATTATTGTCATGATTGTTCCACAATTCTAGTAGCTCTAAGAGGTTTGTGCAACATTACTGTGCACACCTGATTACAGCAATGTTTCAAAAAAAGAATAAATGTGTTTATGTATAAGATGAAAAAAATAATGGAGAATAATTGGTTATTACCTAATGAATGAACTAGGCATTCTAATTGACCTGAAACTGTAGCAGTCTGGATAAATATTCTGTTTGGTTGAATTATATTAAATCATAGCTATTGCTAAAGCATCTGTATGACATCAAGTAGTTAGCTGAGAAAATAACACATATTTGTCACATTCATTTCTATATTTTCTATGTGGAAAATTAATAAATATTATTTAAATAATAATTTTCATAAATTTGCATCTAGATTTGTGCTAGAAAATAGCAAAGTAAGGACAAGAACTGTGAGAAACTATGAACAATTAAAGCTTAGTAGAAGGAAAGTCAGAAAAGCTAAAATGCATCAAAATATCACTGTACATATTTTTCTTTTGAAATGATAAAAAATTCATATACCATGAGTTGAGTGACCAGCATTCTAAAATGTTGCATGATGGAAAACCTCAGTAATGTAAAATTATTTGCATGAAAATGTATTAAATTAAATTTAAACTATTATTATTTTACCATTCCAAAGGACAACCATTAAGTCAATTTGTTGGCTCAGAATGGCAGAACTACACTCTTAAATGAAAGGGTTTATATGAAATATGTGATTTTTGTACCCTGAGACAGATAAATTCTCCTAAGGTTTTCTTTAGTGAAAGATTAACCTTCAACTCTGTCAGTAACCTATTTCAGTCACTTTTCAAAGTTTTTTATATTGCTAATAATTAGTTAATATTCTGGTAATATATTTGCTTGACATGTTCTAATTCCATCTTGTCAATGGACGTATCATCTTTTGATATTTCTCATTCTTTTACGGTGTTTTCCTTAATATTTTATTATTTTAACATATTATACAGTCACATTTTTGTCTTTCAGGAATATAAAGAATAATTTTGGCTGAAGCCTTCAAGATTTTCAAGAGTTTTAATTTTTTTTTATTTGAGCAGTTTGTGTTTTGTTGGTATGGCTTCATATTGAGATAACTTGTTTATTAATTGACAGGGTACCTATTATAATTGAAATAATCAAGTATGCAAACCGGAGATTAGTCTCAACAGTACAATTATGTTCCTGTCATTCACATTTTAAAGTCAGATTTCTAAGATAGGTGAGTTTCATAGTTTTAGTCTAAGTTTCTGCTTTCATATTTTTGTAAACGTCAATTTCTTTGGCCTCAACAAAGTCCTTTACTTAATGCTAAAATCCATAGGTTTTCCAGCACAATGACATTGGGACTTCTTGAATGACAGCACAATGACATTGGGACTTGCATGAGACTGTGTGAGTTGTGAGCAGTACAGACAACCTATTAAAAATGCACAGAACATATACTATCATATGTAATAAATTGCTTAGTCTGAAATCAGGAGTCAAGAATTTTAGGAAATGCTATTTACATTCAAAGGGTTATGTTAATATTTTCTTCTGTGAGACTGGATTTGTCTTGCTCTATTATTTCCATCCAAAATTAAGTGCTTTTTTGGTGCCATCTAAAATTGGGCAGGCTTCCATGACTGTCAGTGGAGAGAGATAGGCACTCCAACTGACAATTCCTCCCTGCTATCTTGGACATATATAGCAGGATGGGGTGAATCACCTTCTTTAAGTGCCTAGAGGAATACCAGATGATGATATGGATTAGTTACCTAATTTTAGACAGTTAAAGCAAGATAAAGTGAAGTCTGATGCACAGTGTCCAATGTAGTTACTGCAGCACTCCTCTTTATGGGCACAAAAGGTAAAAGATTTTGTCAGCTGAAGATAATGTATGGTCTGAACTGTTTATCAGTTCCTTGACCTGGGTTGCAATAACCAGCATGATTCCTGAATTAAGCAGGTGGATGGCAAAGCTCCTGTAGTGACTGGAGTCTGGCAGCTCACTGTGATAAAAGCAAGAGAAAATCTGTTTTCTGTGGCTACTCTTGTAAAAGAAGGCAAGCAGAGCATACAGTTTCTGTCCTTCAGTGCAAGCAAACACGAAATATAGTACTTAGTGCCTAAAAGGTACTGGCATCCACATGCCTCTCTGCAGGTGTCAATCACCTGTGCCCAAGGAATTAGCATCTGTTAAAAGGTTCCTTGTGTAGGTACATTTTCAACACATTACAAAATTGCAATTTATTAGCAGTTTTATACTCTGAATAGTGTGTAAAGCTCTGGAATAATATAATGAAGGGTAAATATTTTTTCTTCTGGGAAAAAAATGTACTCAGAAAAAGTAAATATCTCAAAAATTAAGACTGAGAATATTTATATTTTTCTAGTCTAGACTGTGGTGAATGATTGCCTAACTGCAGATTTCATACTAATCTTAAAACATTTAAGAAAAAATAATCATAGTATTTAGAGGTTTATTACCTTTTCTTTCTATTATTTTTTTATGATAGAAAACTATTTTCTAAGGCCAAAGACCTTAAGAGGGCTTTCCCAGAAGCAGTTCAAACTGTGAGTATCCTTTTTTCACTTTGGTTAGTTGGTTTTATTTTTGTTTTTGCTTTTGTTTTAAAGTAATATTCTCTTCTAATTTACTGATTGCCTTATTATGTAGATACTGGAGCAAACCTAGATTTTAGTTATCAGCTACCATCCTTTTGCAGTAAATTGCGCTGGTACTTTATAAAGCCACAAGAGATACAGTGTACAGATTCTGTTTCTGGCACTGTGAATTTTTAGTGACTAGAAAATGTGCTTACAAGTGTAATTGTAATAAAATGAGAAATCCCTAATATCAGGGTGAATTTGAAAATTTTGATCAGTGTGTGTTTATCACAAGTTTATGAAATTTCTCCTTACCCATTCCCTTTTCTTAATTCCATACTGTTTGATCCAAAAAGATTCAGTGCATAGATTAAACCATGGAATAGGCATAGGGCCCTGTACAATTTATTATGCACAACTTACATTAATTCTTATTTCTTTGTTTGCAGCATGCTTATATTTAATTTACAGTTAGATAAGGAAATCTCTCAAGTAAATAAATACCTTTTGACTTTTCATAAAGTTATTTATTTCTGTCCTGCATAGTATGTCGGCAATATAGAGGAAATAAGTATAGAATTTGTTGTTGTTTTGTTGAAAAATATATTTACTTGTCTCCATTGAAAAAATAGTATGATAAAATCTTACTATATCTTAAGAACAAATAAAGGAATCCATGCTCCTAGAATTGAAAAAATTAAGGAAAAATATCACTATAAAAATGAATAAATAATAAAAAGAGAGAGAAATGTCAAGAAAAAAATTTAATATAAAACGACTAAAGAGTGGGGAGGAAAAGGTGGTAAAATGAGGGAAGGAACAAAAAAATGTATTGTCCTCATACTACCATTGCATAGTGGTAAAAGGTAAAATATTTAGTAGGACAAAATAGTAACTTTGTAAGAAAGCTCCCAACAAAACCAAAACGTCCAACTGATTATTTGTCCTCAGTATTTATTACTGCGTCCCTGTGAAGATATTCTGTGTTCTAAGTGATTATGTTCTGATTCAAATGATCTAATTTAAGACAAATTTTATCAAAGGAAGAACTTCATATAATCTTGTAACGGTTGAATTTTTTATAATTCAAGCAGTTTTCTGCCTGCTGAGAAAAATTCAGTGTCTTTTACCTTTTGCTCACTACTAGAAGTTAGGAGTTTGTATTGGTATCTCCTGTCAGTAGCTTCAGGGATTATCTTCATGAGATCTTTAAATATTGTCCAGGTTTTGGATATTTTAAACCTAAGAATCGGCCCTACAAGTGTAGGTGAAAAAGTGAGTTGGATGAGGCTTTTATGTACACACACATGAACATGTGCACACACAAAATCTGGCTCTGTGAACTGAGTGGGTTCAGGTCACCTGCAAAATACTGAGGTAGAAGAGTAAAATTATTTCTTTCATTTTCTTTACCACAAATTGCTCCAGGCATCTGCACATTCATTTCGTAGATCTACACTCATCAAGCTTGTGCTCACTTTTTTAAATTAGTGAAATACTAATGTAAAGAATTCCACACCTTGGAAAGGACAAATACAGAAGGCCTTTTCTGTTCAAAGAGGTAAGTTCTATATTTGGAAATGGAAGTTGGTGTTGCTGAGCTCTGCAGATAAATTACTTACTCTGGCCATATAGTTATATTAATAAGACAGCAACATGAGAAATTGCTGAATGTTTCTTAAATGAAAGAGAAACTAAAGTCTAAGCAGACAGTTAATCTTGATTTATGGCTGCTGTAGCAAGATAATGGTGAAAAAAATTTTTTCTATCTAAAAAATTGCAGATAGAAAAAAAAAACTTGCAACTTTTTGGATCCCTAACTCAAGGAATTATCATGGTAATCCTGCCAAAAATATCAAGAGAGGGGTACCATGAAAAAAGAATGAAGCCAATAGGGCAAGAATGATCAGAAGCAGGTAAGTATTTTTAGGTTTATTTATTTATTTATTTTGGAGAAAGTTCATAACTGGTGAGGAGACTAAGAGAGGAAAGCAGTGAAACAGATCATTTTATTGGTGTGGATGAGTAGTTCTTGCAAAGTAATTTTATATTTAACTACAGTAGTTTGCACATTTTTTTCTGCAGTGTTCTGATTTGTTGCTGTCATCAGGAAGGACCTGGCATGACCTCCTTGGCACAGGTAAATGAACACTTGGAACTCTTTTCCTAGACCGGAGAGGAGAATCTGAAACATGTAACCTAACATCCCTTCCATCAGGACTATCAACTATGGATTTGTTTGGTAACCAGAAGAACCAAAATTCAAAAGAAATATTGATTGAGTTTATTGATTTATTTAGCTGGGATTTTGCTTCTCCTGAAATTTAATATTTTTAGTGCAGTGATAACTCCAGTCAGCCACTTCAAGGTTTTAGCACCTTTAAAAAAGGATACCTGTTGAAATAAACTACAGTATTTTTACAGGATTAATAATAAAATATTTAAGCTTGTTTTATTTTCTTCCTCTCTTTCCTCCCCCTGAAACTATTATTCTGACCTATTGAGCACATAATACATCCTTATGAATATATAATATTCCTTCCAAACATTTTAGTCTAGATTAACTTGTCCTGTTGCAACATTAGCGCCCACTAAATCTCCCATAAAAGTATTGTACAGAGCTGCATATTTTTGTGGTACGAGTGAAAACAACTTCTTTAAAGAATTCTTTTTTTGTATTCACCTGGGAAACCTGTCATAGCTTCTTCAGCTACAATAAATGAATACTAATTTCATTGTCAGCAGGAATTCAGTCTTTCATTATTTAGATAAATTCACCTCTGTATTATAACTGTAACTCAGTGATGTCACGAGCTGAAAATAATGAAAAGCTGGATCCTTTTCAGACATATGGAAGCACTATCATATAAGAAGTACAAAGCACTTCTACCTGTGGAGTCTACTAATGGCTTCTAGATGAAATGGGAGCAAATTGGCTATGAAGAATCCAGGTTAAAAGTCTAGAAATTATAAACTTGCGAATCAGGACTGTGCTGATATGTAAGTTAATGGGAAAAATGAACAGCCTGTTCTAATTATCACTTCCATTCTAATCCGCTCTGCTTTCCTCATTTTAATCACTTCCTGTATAAAAATACAGCTTTTGATCATCTGAGCAATATTTTTGCCCTCTGATTTTGCCCTGTCTCTTATATAGGACTTGACCATTAGCTGGGCTAATTTCCATATGTGTTCTAGTAATGTATTTAAGCTTTTTGCTTCCCTCTCAACACACTCACAGCTTCAATTCATTGTAATCTCTGTCCCTACTCTTCAATTTTTCTCTGTGCCATCCATTTTTTTTTTTTTTTTTTACTTCTCTGGTGAAAAGAAAGTTTCACATAAAAAAGTAGTCAATTCTGATCAGTATAAGAGGATCTCTAGGTATCATTTGATTAGTCAGCTTGCTTCAATTCACTGATCTGCACACTTTTTTGGCATATCTTGATTTTAGCTTAAACCCTATCATCTACAAATAAAACACCAAGAAACAGGTTCTGGTGCAATGGACAGTTGTCAAAGACAATGATAGTTGGCCATACCTCCCTGTGTAAGTCAGGATTTTCATGAAATACCTTCCTCATGCACTCCAGGTAGTGAATAGCAGAAACTTGAGGATGTAGAAACGATTCACTAAAATTACTTAACTTTAGTTCTAAGGCTTGAAAAGATGGTTTGAGAGAGTGGGAGTGGCTGGAGTGTATTTCTGCTTAGTTTAGTTTGGTTGGGTTTGGTTTTTAAGTAAAGGTAGAGAATTACCTTAACCATAAAAACTACAATTATTATGTGAGGCTTACTGAATATTATGATCTCTGCCATCAACAGAGAGCAACCAGGATGAAGAACGAAAATAAACACAGAGCATCTGGGTATAATCTCTCACTTGACAATAAAACCTCTAAGAGAGACAGCTTACTGCTTTAGAGAGTCTACTTAATGTTATCCTCTAGGCATGCCTTTAAAAAGATTCTGTTGCAATACAATAGCCCAAACAGTGAGTACATGATCATCATGTTTAAAAAGCTGTTTTACTGCCTGTTTGAACAGGGGGAAAAAGTCCTTTTTTATGGTGAGGAAAAGGTGTGACAAAAAGTCCAGGCTAGTAATAGCAACTGCCATATCCCAGGAATGGCTGCATCCTCCACCAGCTACATCGCTGAGTCAATGCTGATGAACACTAATCTTTTTGTGCACAACATGAATGACAGAATAGAGATATTTTTTTCTGAGTACAGGGTGGAAAAAACCTCAAAGTGTCTGCTGCCACTTTTCCTGATGTTTACTGCTGTCATTTTATATAGCAGGTTTATCTGGAGGCTACTGTCAAGTGTCAAAATCCTGTTGTGCAAACACTGCAGGAAAATACAATCAAAAAGATTTCTTTCTCCAACTTCTTCATAAAAATGTGCGTGCTGCACCCTACTCCACTTTGTCTAAGCACATAATGTCAGAAATCAGCATTTCAGAGTATGAAGGACCTTACTGTGGCCATGACAAAAGGCATGGTCTCTTCTTCTTCAGAACAACATTTTGCCTTTCAGAGCCTAGGTGCCAGCTTTCCTCGGTATTCAAACAAACATTATAGACAGGGAGCTTACACGAGCACACTTCCCAGGCAGTTTTTGCTCTTTTACTTCATTTAGGTTAGGAGATGTTCATAAGGACTATTATTACTTCAATAATGAATGAATATAATTTTAAGGTCCTTAGAAGTATTGTATTAGGCAAGATTTGAATAATTCTGAGGAAAAATAATACAAGAAAAAGTATCCAAAGATAATTTTTAAAGCCTCCAGATAAACTTGCTATAAAAAATGAAAGTGAGTGTTTAACTTCAGTGTAATTGTCTTAAGTATTTCGGGATCTACTCAATAACTCAATAATTCATTTTTATGAGTTATTATAAAAAAATACTTTCATTCTGTTGCTCTGAAAATAGTTTTTTTGTTGTTGTTGTTATTTACTTCACATTGATCACGGATCTACATGAAGAACACCTATCATTCTAATCAATTAATCTCAGCTCTGTTTCTTAGGATGACAGGTCAGTTGTCTCTGTTTTCACTTGACTTCTCTATTCAGAGCCACCATATTTTGGCAAAGTTTTTGATATCATATGCTGGATGAGGTTCCTGGAAAAGAACTGTTTTATGAAGGCTGCTATAACTGTTTCTAAGGATGTCTAAAAGACAGAAAATTTTCCATGCTCTGAGAGAATAAAAGCTACTAGAGTGTACAGCTCTGCCTGGATAAATTACATCGATTTAAATATATTTGAACTCTTTTCCCTCCCATTGTTGTTGACTATAATTTCAATTTGGTTTCTGCTACAGGATATTCTTACACTAATTGCATACCATCAAGCAAGAATTTTCTCTTAATATTAATTACACAAAAAATTAAATTGAAGACGAAAGGAAATACCCACATAGAAACTACCCTCAACTGAAAAATTAAAAATATGTTGTTTTAAAGAAATGTCTTATAATTTTGTTAATGATAAAGTCACTTTATGAATGAAGAGAAAGAAAATAAGTACTATTATTTCTAAATTGTACAGAAAATTTGATTGTATGGGAGTAAAAAAAAAATTAGTTTCAGGCATTTTCTCCAAGTTCTTAGGTTGGGCATAACCAGTTTCTTTTGGGATAAGACAAAGTATAATAATAGTTTCATACTATACACATATGCACAAAGAAAAAGAGAAGGAAAAGAAAAAGGAAAAAATCCAATCACTTTTTCACTTTTCTGCAGTTAAATTCTTGAAAAAAATCAGTGAACATAGCATTGCTTTTCATGTGCCAATTTGGCCCCAGCTATGTTACACCAGCTGCTTTGCTAAGTCGGGCCCTTAATAGATGGCAAGTAAAATGAAGAAGATTGAAGACAGGTGAAAAGAAAAAGGCAGCAATAGAAAACAACACAGCAGGGAAGAAAGAGCAGAAAACTTATGTTCACACTTTAGGAAGATCTTCAGATGCAGCCATAAAGATGATGTAGTGGTGGTTCCACCCTTATTTTGTCTGAAGAAGATGTCTCAGAAGATCAAAGAAAAAAAACCTGACCCTTAAAAAAGAAGAACTGCAGATTTTAACATTCAGAGGTACCTGTTAAAGCCCATGGTTTAGCAGTGTTGTGATATATATAGAAATATATATATATAGATATATATGTATGTTTATATATATCTCCTCACATGAAACATATTATGGTTAATTAATTTTACTTGTATTATAACTGATACAAGTGTTCGTGATCATCTGTCAGATGCCTCATAACCTATGGCTGAAATAGAAAACGGTTTGATAGCAATCAATATGCAATAGTGTGATAGGTGTGCCTTGTAAAAACAAATAAACCTGAAAGCTCTTTTGAGATTCTTACCAAAATCCCTTCACCTCAAAATTCTAACCTGTGGGAGATTAGGTGCTCCATTGCACTGAATGTACTTGTAAAGCATGGAAATATGGAAATGCTAGTCAATGGTTCATGGTCTAAAAAATTCATTAAAAAATGATCTAGGCATCTTACGAAGCAAAAGAGAGAACAACACATCTTTCCAAATTAGGAACTTCTTTAGCTCTCAATCAGCTTTAAATCTGAAGATCACAGAAGTTATAAAGGGATAAATAATTTAAAGGGAAATGGGGAAGAACATAACTTTTGGGTTATTTATCTGATTGATTTTTTTTTTGACTGATTGTTTTTTGGGATGTGGGATTTTTTCTTTTTCTCTGCCTCTGAGGAGATTGTGACTAAAAAATACTAGCATTAAAATTAATTAATAATGAGCAATACAAACCTAATTAAAAAACCAAAATCAAAGAGTTATTAGGTCGTTTTAGAATAAAATTATGGATCTTCGACCTCTCCACTGTCTGCTAAACACAAAAATATTTCTCCACCTTGACAAATGAGTATAGAATATTATTATTTTCTGACTGTCTGTGAGAAAGAAAAAGGAAAATGACATTTTAGTTCCTTAAAAAAAAAAATAAAAACAAATGTGCAATATTTGGATGTGGTGTGTAGGGAACACATTCTTTCTTGGTTTTCTTAGCTTTAATGGCCTACTATATACAATTAATTCAGATTAAGTGTTCTTCATGGTATTTCCATATTTGTTTTTTGCTTTAACTCAGAGGCATAATCCATATATGATTAATTCTTGCACTGAACATCTGTGATTTTTATTTTTACACAAGCATAGAGATAATAAGAGTTGGACCAACTTGGTAAAAAAATAGTTTGAGTGAACAGCAGCAGAGAGGATGCTGACAAGTCCAAATCTTTTTTATTATTGTTTTAATTTGGCATGTCATGTCACACCATGCAGTCATGAAATACTCCTCACCTTCTTTTATTTTTCAGTCTGAGCAGTCAAGATTAATTCAGAAGAGGCTGAGGAATCTGAATCATATTTTTCACAGGACAGCTTCATACTTTATGATTTTTAGTAGAAGGAGGAAAATGCTTTGGGAAAGAATAGTATCTTTCCTGGAATTAAAAATCCAAATCCTTTTATTTAAAATGTGTTTTAGACATGAAAATTCTGCTCAGCATTGGCTAAATTCTTTCCTGGTATTAAAAAAAAATAAAAAAATGCAAAACAGTCCTGTGATTATTTTAGTTCAATGAACAAATTTTACCCCATGGTGGAATTTTATTCCTTGACTTCACAATATTTACTACTATCTGTTTTTTAGAAAATCCTAAAGCAATTTGCAAACCAAACACATGAAAATTTAATCCCTTCCACTGAAGTGTAACCACTTGGAATGTGCTGATTTATGGTAATGTATCAGAAGTTATGAAGACTGCAACTGTCTAACTGGAATTGGAGAGTAAACTGATTTACTCAAAATATAATTTAACCAACACAGTGGAATTAACAACTCTGTGCTTATTAGAAGTGCCAAAAGAGCCTTGATTACTATAGCTTATGAGAATATTAATTTTGCGCTTAATATGAAAGATTGAAATTCTAGTTGAACTGATTCCTATTTTTCTTTAAAGAGGTTGTTTTCCTAAGGTGTAACTCTGTCTTTAAATTAATAAATTAAAATTATCATTAATTCCATTCTTTAAAGATGTTGCAGAAGAATGAGGTATAAAACATTACTGAAGTTAACTCTGTTGGTTGGAGCATGGTGCTAATTATACCAAGGTTGTGGGTTTGATCCCTCTGTGGGCCATTCTTTTAGGAGTTAGACTTGATGATCCTTGTGGGTCACTTCCATTTCAGAATGTTCTGTGAAATCTGTGAAACAGCAAAATCAAAGCAAAAAAATTTTAATATATTCTTAAAATGTCTTTCATCACATTCAAACCTATAAATAATTATATCCACTAAGCATATAGGCGTGGCAGATTTAACACACTGAAAGAAAATATTTCGTCTTGGGTTTCCTCATTGCATACCTAACTCTTTTATTGTTGAGTTTTTTATTGTGCTTAACCTGACCTACAGGTAGAATGTCTGCTTTTGTAACATCTCTTTTCTTGGATAATTGCAGTATTTTTTGTATTAGTTCCAAACTAAAAATTAGAAATAGCAATGCAATATGGTGATGAACAAGCTGAAAGGTTGCACGGCCATGTAAATACCATTTTCATGAGACACATTGGTCTACTGAACAGGACAGATTTAATGAGGGCATGGTCTTTCCACAGATGTTAAATTCATGTCCTTTTGGGTGATATGGTTTTGTATGTGAAAAACTAGAAATAATTTGTCTTCTGATAGGTTTAATAAATGCATTTGTTTAGACTAGAAGGATTTATAGGTGTGACACTGAAAACTAGAGCAGAGACAGTTTTTTAGATATTGAGCTGCCTTTCTGCAGAAAGTTTCAATATTGCAGCTTACAATACTGTCAGTGTCAGCTTGTCAGATGCCTGGAGGAGTGTCAGCTTGGGTTATCCTTTATGTAATCATCATTATAACAAACCCAAGGGCTTGAAATACAGTCTCTACTATTGCCAAATGTAAATATATCTCATGAATTAGTTAGAATTAGTTTACAGAATTGTGTGTGTGTTTTTGTTTGTTTGTTTGTATGGGGGGCTTTATGAGATTCTGCTTAAAATTTCAGTTAATAAGAATAACATTATAATACCCAAGATCTAAATTTCTAGTTGGAAATGAACTCAGAAACCTACATTTAGACAGTCTTTACACATTTGGCCTTTTTCTGACTGTTTTTGATGTCAGACTTTTAGACTTTAATTTTGCTTGATTAGATGCTTCATATAGTCAGCTAGTAGAAAGTGTGATTTGTACACATATTATTATTACACTTTTCTTTGCCCATCAATTTAATCTTGATGAAAATAGAAATGGTAAATAAAGTATTAATTTCTCAATGAGACTGGGCTGAAAAGAGATCATGGTGTAGTAGTTGGTCTTTAAAATATTTTAGGTAGATTGGAAAATTTTAATACAAAAATATGCACAATCCCAGAGTGAGAAAGTGCTATATAACAAAAATACTAGATTTCCCAGAGGAGATGAGCTTTCTGGGATCTGGAAATGCTCTGTAGAACTAATTCCTGGAAATTTCACAGATTCTACCACTAAGCAAAATGCTCTCAAGATCTGCACTTGTCTCTACCTTACAGCCTTAGAGCTCCCATTTTCTCAGTGCTGGCAGATGCAGATAGACTACTTGTTAACTCTAAATTTACTTCATGTTCTGCCTATATTTGGGGCTAGGTTACTTTCAAATATAATGCTTAGAAACAAAAGAACCTACACACTGCTCTTTGCAAAGCTCGACAAGAATTGGACACAGTGGATTTGGTCTTAGCGTTTTGCCATCAGTATCTCCTGAAGTTGGTTCCAGTGTTACCTGGAGGTAAAGATACAACTTCCTTAAGAAGTCTAAGAAATGCTGAAACAACTTATTCTTACATCCAAGGATGTGAATCTGTGATGCTTAGGTGACAAAGAGCTTCCCAAATTAGCCCAAATTAGAACAGTGCTCTGCTGCTTCACCTGAGTCTTCAGAAATCATTCCTCACAACAAAGGTTTCCTGCTAGGTCCCTGCAGTGCAAGCCCTGCTGAACTGACCATTGAGTTTGTCATGCTTTCCAGCATTGAGAATCAAGGGAAAAAACTTTTGCATGGCAAAACCTCAAAAGCTAGTGTTATCAGCAGAATAATACCCACTCTCTAGTCCATCCTAGGCCAGAGAAATGTTCATATCTACAAATCAAAACAGTTCTGGAAGGCCTTGGTCCCTACTTCCAGAAGAAACCCGTCAGAATAATCTAAGGTGGCAAACAGGTGTTTCAGCAGTTCTCAGCTAAGCTTTCCTACTCAGCACATGAACCCTAGGGTGCTAAAAAGGAGTTTTCCAGAGAGATATTCTCAGGAAAGATTTACCAAGAACAAACTTGAAGTTATGGGTCCCGCAACTCCACATCTAAACCCTAAAGGGGAGTCTAGCAACAATTTATGACACTAAAAGTAACAATTTAGTGAGGACATAGGGCATATTTTTCTTCATCCATACTTATGGAACTCCAATTTAAACTAAATGCATTTATTATTCAGGTGATATACATCAACATAAGCGCCCTGAAACAATTTTATATTTATTTAAGGTCTAGATCACTGTTCTTAAAATAATTTTTTTCTTAAATTTATTGATATGTTTAGTCCTTAAAGGATTAAATATTTTTTTTAATTTTTACATCCTTTTAAAAATAAATACATTTTATACATTTATATGTGTGTGTATGTGTATAATTAATCAATACATTTCCTTATAACTCTGTTCCTACTCTGTCTAGTGAGAAAGGAAAAATTTCCTGCCATATGTTATGTTTTCATATTTAGTATTTCAAGTAAGCTTCTTCTATGTCTTCTGGAGCACAACATTACTGTTTTGCTGTGCCATATTTGTTGTAAAGATCTTAGACTTTGATCTTTAAGTGTTCTCTCTAGATTTATTTAAACTCAAAAAACTATATGGTTTGGGTTTTTTTTCCTGCATTGATTTTAGCAGTTACAATTAAACATGTTTTCTTCATGTAAGAATCTCCTCAAGGAAACTCCACCAAATAATAAATTACTCCTTCCCAGCTGTCACTGATGGGGATATTAGCTTCTCTTTCCTATGTGTTATAAATTTTAAATGTTTTCTAAGTCTGAATGTGAATAAGTTACCAAAAATTAGTACCTTTGTATCTAAGATATCCTTACAGTTAAGCATATTGCACTTGTTTTATATTCTTTTTAATATTAGATTGAATTCTCAACTACTCTAATTACTGTTTTGCAAGAATGGGTGGAAAGAGGAACATCACCTATGCATTCATTATAATTATCCCAATGATAAAACAGATAGTAATTAATTTGTCTGCAAAGAAGATGTGTTGTGAATAAGGCTTTAATTTGCAACACCTGATATTATAAGAACACCTACTGTGTGAAAAGCTTACTTTTCACCTAAGAAATCGCATAAGAACATACTTCTGTAATACTATGTATTCGAAATCTAAAATTTTTCTGAACTCTTTTTGAACTATTAAACCAAAATTCATTCATTTGCATTACTTTGCTTCCTAAGTTTCAGTTCAGTCACAGCCTGATACCTCTCTGCATACTCACAGTGCTACAAGATTTTCAGCCTTAATACAACTATGGCTTAGCATAGACAAAATTCATAGTTTTATAGAAAATCAGAAACATGTGAATGCTCTTTTTGTTTCAGATACCTTCAGTTCATAATTTTTTTTCTTCCTCTGACATTACTTGGTTTTATACAACTGATGTTTAAACTTGGATTTGAGACTAATTTCATTTACTTTTTAATTACTCTGCAAAGTGCCTATGAAGACTTCTTTAATGTAGTTGCGGGCTGCACAACTGTACCATTGTTGCTGTAAATGACAGCATTCTTACACAAGTAAAAGTAGAGAGAGATGTAAGCCTATGTTTAAGTCTAAAACCTACATCTTGTTATTTGATTAGGTGTAAGCCACATCTTGAAATATTTAGGTGAGGAGTATATATTATTACTTCAATGACCAGTTATAACCCACTAGATCATTAATATGAGAAAAACAATTAGGGTTTTGACCTAAATGTTTAATGTTTCATGTTTTCTCAAAACTTCACTTGCTTATGAATTAGAAGTTATAATTTCAGAGCAATTTTAATTTCCACAAACTTTATAAATGCCAGAAAAAATGAGAAGTTGTGATCATATACCTAGCCAATCTTCATACGAGACAGATTTCAGAATACAGTGAAGTAGTGGGAATTTTTCTCACATTCAATTCTCTCTTTGTCTCTCAGTATGCCACACAGTAATGCTTTAATCCGTCATGCCATCACCATCACCAAGACTATGAGTCAGTGCTGAGCTGTCCACCCGCTGTTTTCCTGCAGTGCTATCCTTAGGTGTGCAGAGAAACAGCTTAAACAGACTGGACTGGCTCAGGATCCCCGTGAAGAAAGGCCGAAAACAAGGGAAGAGGTACCTCAGGAAGCAAAGCAGGTCATTGATAACAGTGAATAACTAGATTTAATCAGAATTTATAAAAAGTTCTTGGCAAGAGCGTATCATACAGAATTAAGAAAAAGAAAGAAAAGATTTATCTCTCTTCTAAGCAGGGAAGATCCACTTGAAAAAAAGAACATAGGAAGTTCTTGAACTACTCAGATAACAACAATAAAGAGGGAGCAATAGTGAAAGTATGTTTGATTTTTTAAAATTATTTTATTTTCCTGATCACCATGGATCAAACCATGAAGTGATGGAATGCTCTGTGAATAGTGGCCCATGCTGATTTTCAATAAAGGATTGATGCTGCTAACAGCTGTAGGGAAAAGCAGGAATATTCTTTTTTTCAACATTACAACATTTTCTGACTTTAGAGATTTCTGTTGATGAAATTGGTCTTTCAGAAAAGACTGAAGACTGGCGCATTGTTTTCCATGGGATGAGTTTATGTCTGAGATATTTCAAAATATGTAATCTGAAAGTAAATTATAAATGTTGTTTTCTGAAGAATATGAATAGTAAAAAGCAGACAGGGTGCTAAATATCAGTATGGACACAAAGTTTTGTTAGCAAAAATTATATGATCAGAAATTTTCTCACAATGACATCTGTCCCATGGAAAGGGGAGATTTCCTTGGATCTTGCTATTGGATTTGTCTGTCAAAGTTGACCAGTTTGTCAGCATGCTTTTGTGGGAATCCTTCACTGAACAATCCTGCTGTACAAGAGGGTGGTTTGACTGACTTATTGAGGGAAATACATCAACAGCATAAGGGAGACCCTTCAGTCGGCCTTACACTGTATTTGAGTATGCTGCCTGCTGCTGGTGCCTGCCAGCACCTGTGAAGGACTCACACTAATCACCTGTGGAAAAATACTCTTCATAAATATGAAATTGTGACAGATTAAGGTTCAAGGATTGCCAGTGACAGTATCTGGCTACAAAAACATTCAAAGCAATACACAATCAAGCTCTAAACCCCAGTGAAAGTATTTAGTGTGAATGTAGTGTAGTTCTTGCCCAACAAATGTGCATTGATATTACAATTAGGCTATAGTGAACCAAGTTCACCCAAGGAGAACAATTTCACCAAAGTTGTTGGCTCAGCAGCAAGACATCTCCCATCTCCCCGGGTTGACAGGTGCCATGCGGTTTCTCAGCTGCAAAGTCCCACCAAGTTCCTCTCCCTGCAAGGATTTCAGCAGAGCATGGCTGTGATATCTCCTCTCTGCTTCACCCTCTGTTGCATCCATTTTATTTTAACAGGTGCTTTGGGCTAAGCAGACTGTGTGTGTGGGGATTTGCCGTGGAATAAGTTTTGAGCAAGCCAACTGCGTTCCATCCAGGGACCAACAGTTCTGTTTCATCCTGTAAATTCTGTGCCATTCCAACTTCTGTTAAAATGAGAATATAACTTCTCAGTTTCCTCTGATTTTAATCCCAGCCATCTTTCCATAACATTTAATAAACTTTATAAGCAAGTTTTTAAAACATTTCTAGTTTTAGAAAAATGGAAGTTAAACCACATCTTTTTTTCTTCCTTCTATAATTTCATGTACTTGCTCATCAGTTCCATGCACTTGCAAACCTAAAAAATACATTCATGATTTTAATTTCATAAATCACTTGGGTAGGTGTGGATGTCATCTGATAAAAGGATGAGAAAAGATTCATATAATGCCAAAATTAACTTGACCTTAATCAATCTGCTAGATAAGTTTTCTGTCTTATCCTTTTGAAATTTAAAAGAAAAGTTTAAAGAGGAACTTAAACAGCTAAAAGAGTATATATCTCTTGACATTTTTATGTGTATATGAATATTATTTACAGTCCTGATTAGATCATGGAAAAATAAAATTTTTATACATATACAAGCACACACATGTAAAAATGTAGGAAAAACACTAGCAGACAAGGTTTCTGATGTGAAAATTTTTTTTTTTATATCCCTACATCGGGAAGAACTTTAATCTTTGTACATAAACAGAAACACTGAGGAAGTTTAAGTAAGATTTCAGATATTCTAAAAATCTGTTTTCATGTTTCTACATAGTTTTTATTCTTGAGTCTACATCAAAATATGAAATATCACTTCTAATATCACTGTTTAATTTCTTTGTTATTTCTTCAGGTATGACATTTGCATTTATGTTTGATTCATGCACTTAGAGAAGAGGGTATTTATGAAGCGACTTAGAAAAGTCATAGCTCAGTTAGAAACCTGTGTTTTCCATGGGGTATTAACAATGTACCAAATCTTCCAGGCTAATGCCCCTGTACTCAAATCCTCCATCACAAATGTATGAATCACTCAAACATGCATAAAAACTCTTGGATTAATAGGTAAGCAAAAGTGAGGTCATAAATTGCTAGAAAGTTTAGCCTTGATTCTGAGTAACTGCAAGCCTCCATTGAAATCTCTGAATGCATCAGGTGCAGAAATATGGCTTTACTGTGCTGTGCATCTTTAATTCTGGTCACACACTTTGTATATCCTGGCAGCAATGAGTGACTACTTATTGGTGTTTTAAATTTAGATTTAATAAGCAACGGTGCCTGTGAGTTTTGTCACTCCTCCCTGAAAGATCAAGAGCTATAACAAGAAGCATTACTAAGGGAAGATTAAAAGAGACTCAAGCAATACAGAGAATTTAAAAGATTAAAATCTAAACAAAATCAGATAGCCAGATGAAAAGATAACCAGTGGAGAACCATCAGAACTATGACAACAAAGATACAGGTAGTGACATAGACAGGGATTAAATTAGAAGAGAGGTGATTGAGTCTTAGAAGAGCAAAGTACAGGGTTGGGGAGGGCAAAAGAACAAAGAAAATATCATCAAAGATGAAGAAGGAGGGATCAAAGGAAATAAAATTAAATATACAAGACATAAAAGAGAGAGAAGCCACAGGTTAATATTTCAGTATATAGTCAAGTCATCAAACACCTTCTCAAATACTGAAATGATACTGGAGATAAAAAAGTCTAAAAAATCTATCATCCTAAAAGCTTTAGCAGATATCAGTATAAACAGAATAGAAATTATTTAAAGTGCTTCCACCATCCGATCTCCACAATTTCATAATATAAAGACGTTATCATTTTAGGCATGGTAAACTGAGGAATTGAGAGACAACTTCACGTGGTACACTGTCAGTATGACCTACTGCAGAAACACAAGGTTTAGCAAAGACAAAGGGAAGGACATTTTTTCATCACAAACGCATTGCATATTTGGGCATAGCACATGTGGAGTGTTTGCAGAGTGTAGGTGTTCTCCAAACAGCAGGCATTTTAAAGGCAAAATGAGAACAATGTCTGTGTATATAAGGAATCAAATTCTTGTTAGCGTATAACAGGGAAATATTCCATTCTCTCCCTTCTGCATTAAAAACAAATTGAGAACATCCAAAAGGAAAATAACTTTTTAACTAGATTCCATTAGATTTCCCACAGGACAGGATAGAATGTTTTTCAGAAGAGAAATGAGAATAATTCCTCATATAAACCAAATACATGAAAGAAAATAAAACCAGGTTTTCCATACACACTAATTATAGAATGTTTGTGGGGTTTTGAGATTACCTTTTATTTCTTTTTTTTAAGCTTGTCAGCTTTCTATATAGAAGTGGCTAAAAATAAAACGTCTTGTCCCAAGCATGTAAATATATCTTGCAATTAATATTTATAATACATGATAAAAAAACTCCAACACAACAGGAAAATCTTCTCAGAGATTTCATTCCCTATTTTTCTGGTTTTTAGTCATTTTGTAGTCATTAGGAGATATTTTTTTCTTCACTGACCCTGTTGTGAGAACTGTAAGATCATGTTGCTTATGCAGTTTAGCAGAGAAACACCCTGATACTCTTCAGAAAATTATTCTGGATTACTAATTACTCCTAAGATTTCCCAGAATTATTAGAATATATGCATTGTCAGAAAGATCACACAGCTTATTTTTCATCCGTCACTCTGAACTTACTCTACGCATCAGAGAAAAATCTAAAGAATGGATTTCTGACATTATAATTATAATTATAGATTTACTGTAGAGAAACAGAAGAATAAAAAAGCTGTCTTTTTTCTCCAGGTATGATTTAAATAAGGTACTTGAGAGTATCAATTGGAGACTGGAAATGGGCTTTAGACAGTCTTTCAGACAACTGTTCGTCAAGTTTGTGATTAAGGATATCCACAGAGGACGGTGTGACGAACATTCCAACTATGCATGCAGTTCCTTGATACCTTGCATTCAACTGAAGGTTGCATTGGATAATTCTTGTTCACTGGTTGGCATTCCTCCTCCCCTACCGACTGATTTTGGTGGTTATCAAACCTGTGTGTGCTGTACTATCTGTGGGATGACATTTTGCTGGATGTTCTAGGGAATGCATTGGGGACCTGACAAACCTTTAAAAGGATCCTAGTTCTCCACTTCATAAATTTACTATAACTTTGAGGATAACCACATTCATTTTGAAAAAAAAATTAGCCTAAATCAAATTATGATAAATGCAAATGCACACTTTTATTTTCATCAATTAAAAAAAACATAGGTGAGAAAAAAGCAATAATGAAAACCCTAGAAAACAAATAAACAAAACCTGCAACAAAACCACAACTGCTTAATGCAAGATAGGATCTGGCAAGTAGTCTTCCGATTTTTTTGTTTCTTCTTTGTTTGTTGTTTATTTGTTTTCCACCAGGAGTTGCTGCTCTCTTTTAAAGATGCCTTTAAAATACTATTTGTTAGACCTAACACTATAAAAAGAAAATGCTAGAGATAATCTTACGTCCCTTTGGATTTGGGATCCCTGGGAGACATCGCCTTGAGTGATTCTCTTATCTATATGCACCATACTGTGTAGATCCTGTCCACAGAAATCTCCAATTTCAGTCATTTGCGTGGATACAGAATTTTCTTAGAAGGCAACAACTCCACCCAGCATTTCTACAGTCAAGGAGCAATGATATTTGCACAAGAATTTATTACTGCACCTTAGCTCAAGACAAGGCCAGGCAGATGGCATAACCGCTGGTACCAAGGGGGAGATTCCTTGCAGGTTCCTTTGCCACAGAGCAGTCACTGACTCTGTGCTGCAACCAGAGGAGTTGTGCAGCACCACCCAGCCTGAAGGCCACTCTGGACGGCACAGACCATGCTCCAGTCAACTGACATGTAGATCACAAACTCCTTGAGGTACAATCCTTTTCCAGTCAGGATCACCACACTTACCTTACAACTCTTTCTGAATACTCATGCAGAATTTCTACTTTCCTTTCTAACCTGCATATCAAGCTGCTTCTAAATGAAAGGATCTTCTGTTGGTGAAACCTGACAACTTTTTAAATTATTTGTGTTTTTTTTTAGTCCTGGGGGTCAGAATAGATCTAATTGTTTTCTGAAATGTACAGTTTCAAGTTTTCTTCATTTTTAGAAAAACAATGCCTATTTCCTTATTTGGTTTTGATAGGTCATACTTTTATGCTACTTGTCATTCCTATGTTTCATTTTGTTTGTTTGTTTTTTTTTCCTGGACACTCTTCACACTGTTCAGAAATTTTGTGAAGTTCAGATGTTCAGATTCAGCACTACTGGTACTGAGCAGAGGTAAATTTAGAGAAGTATTTTGAGATTTATTCCCCTAGATATTTTTCCTGCTTCTGGCTGCTCAGTTATTACTGTGTATGCCACATGTATGCAGATTATTGCAGAATCATAGATTGGTTTCGTTTGGAAGGGACTTTAAAGGACTTTAAAGATCATAGAGTTCCAGTCCACTCCAATCCTGCACAGGGACATCTTCCATTAATTTTCTGTTTAAAGTACAGATTTTGTAATATGTCGCTGCTAGATTTCACTCTAATTTTCATTCATTTCTCCAATTTCAGGTCTTCAGTTCTTCCATAGAAAGATATAAAATGTATGAATGTCAAACACATATTCCCATGTACTTCTGCTTCTTTTTCCCTTGCAGAAATATAAATATTGAATTTATTCTCCTCAAATCACCCAAAATCCTGATGTACCTGCCATGTGTGAGCTCTAAAACACAGGCAATAATAGTCCCAAAACTTCACTGACTTACGTAATTTTGCACAATACTTATTGGATCATGGTAATTTCCTTTTATGTGAGTGCATATATTTCCTTCTCTTTTTTTTTGCTACAGGCTGACTTTTCTTCTCCTATATAATAGAAAATTTTCCAAAAAAGTTCACATTTGATCACCTATCAGATTTTGTTATCCTATACAACTGATGTCTTCAGGTTGGATACCCTATCATCCAATACCTGCAAATATTTATCCCTTTTTAATGAGAAGGCTACCATAATTCAATAATAGTAATATAATGCTGAGAAAGCAACACTTGGCTAGTGTCAATATATGTAAATATATTACTCCTTTTCACTGGCACTATCACAGATATTGATACTGGATATGTTCCAGCATCAGTACTTACAAGAAAACGTTTTAATCCAGTGTGAAGAAAACACAGTGGATTAAATTACTAGATTTTCTTCTAGTAGTATAGAGTCCAATATCAATAATGGCTATACATGCTGGAACTTGGATTTTATATGATCTTGTTTCTACAGATTACCATAGTTGATGCAAACCCGTAAAATAAAAAAGAAGAGCACTGGGTTTTATTAAGAGCCATTAAAAAAATCAGTTATGGAAATATACTCTGAGATGATAGTAAATTAGTGTGAATTACTTTTATGAAAATGAGATAATTTTCTTATCAGATTGTAAAAGATTATTTTCATTTCTTAATAATTTTAGCGTTTATAAAACCCCAGGTTTGATTAGCATTGTATTTCTAATAAGAATTAACATTTAAATAATGTAATTAATTTTGAAATAATTTTACAGACCTCATGTAAAAGGTAAAATAATACTATAAAATTATAAAGAACATAATTAATTATAATTTACTTTTTTATAGTTCTTTCATATTTTTAACTTATTTCTATAAAACTTCAACACAGTATCAGTCTTTAACTTTTAGTTTAATAGTATAAACTTCAGCTGTTGGAGGTATTTGCAGAAAGTAAGGACTGTACTAGAGCTGGTTGAAGTCTCTGTTCTGAATTGCTCAGTAATAAATAAACAGTACTGTGCACTTATTATTCAAAGTTTAAATTTCATGGAAATATAGGAAGAAAGCTTGTTTTAGTTAGATTCAGCTTTTTTTTTCCCCTTGATTTGGAGGGCTGATTTGTTTTAAACGTCTTTTAAAGAATCATATTTTTCCTACTCCAATGAAAAATCAGAAAGAGATTAAAAAATTCTGGTGAAAAGAATCTCAGTGCTATGATAATACCTTGAAATTGTAGATAAAGTCCATAGTATCCAATCACTTAAGAGGTTATCTAGTTCAAAGTCTTAAGTCAATATCTATAATGAATAATAAAAGGATGGCAGGTGTGGAACATTACTAAGTATGTTATTACTTGGATTGTCTGTCTGAAACTTGACATTTACACATGATCAGAGATTATTCATTATAAATAAATCTCTCTGTTGAGTACTTATTTATTCAGAATGGCATATTGGTTTTCTAAAGACACCATAATGAAGAGCCTACTTAGGAGCTTGTGAAGAGGGATTTTACCTAAATTGCTGGCAGAAAGTGTGCAACTGAGGGATAGTGTGTAAGTGCTTCAGAAGATGAAGGTGACAAGTGAACAGAAAATTATTAAGGAAATGGGTCTTGCAATGTCATAAGAAGAGAATGAAAACTGTAGACAGTCTTGTAATGTCTACCAGTAGAGGAAAAAAAGGGAAAGATTTTTGAAGATGTTTAAATTAAGAATAAGAAGATGCAATTTTTTTGCAGAAATTTGGGATCTGGGAAAAAAACTGGGAAAATATTACAGAAAAAGGAATGGGAATATTGTTATCATTAGTGTTTGTATTTTTAATGCATGATTACATGATATGGATGAAATAATGTTAGAGTCAAAAAAAAAAGCACTTTGCACATTTGATAAGGAACATAAATTTTAATTATGTATAGATCAATTACTGTAAATGAGCACCATCAAAATTTGGATGTGTGGACTAAGGGACCGAGAATAATAACATTCAAAACATGATAAATGTGTCTGGACAGAGAAGATCAATTTTTAATTTGAAGAGCTTGGTGTGACACCAGTCTAGTGAGGCTTGTAAGGTAGCTACATGATTCCATTCAGGAGCAGCATTTGACTGATATTTCCTAAAACAATAGATGTTTATTTCTGATTAAGGACATTGAGAACAACTGAAAAAAAATATTGTGTTATCTCAGTTAGGTTAGCAAAATTAAGTTCAGGTGTCCACAAAGATGGTCAGATGTTAGAAGAAAAGGGAAGTAGAGATCAGCAAGAACCAGACAAATTAGAGGAGAACAAAGAGCAGTATTACTCAAGGAAAGAAAACAGAGTATAATGTCTGTAAGCAAGATTTTGTGACAAAAGGTGAAATGGGAGGAGAAGGATCCCCAGAAAGGTAAAGGATTGTCCTAGGTGAGTGTTAAATCAGAAAGATAAATCATCATAATGTCACTATAATGGGAACATATGAGTTCTGAGAAGACTGAATTAGTAACTAGCAGACATGGGCGGCACAGAAAAATAGAAATTTCTACTCTCTCTCCTAGAGCAGAGAATATGGCAGACAAGCACAGAAAGAATGAGTGAGTGAAAAAAATTATGGAGGAGATACTTAAGCAATAGCTATAATAACAGCATAAAATAAGTAGATTTTGCTCTTAGATCTTTCACTTTGTATTTATTCAAGAACAAGCATTATTTGTCATCAACTATGTGTAACTTGGAAGGAATTTATGTTAGCTTCCAATAAGATTTTCATGTACTGTTTTTCAAGTGACTAAACTAAGTTTTTAGTTGGCTACTAGAATTCTAAATGACTCTAGAACAATATTTCTATTGCAAGTGCTTTCTAAACCTCTGTTTATAAGAAATGGGTAATTTCTTTTCCATACCAGTAGTTTTTTAAGTAATGGTTGATAGAGATACTAGGTGCACTGAAATAATCCTAAAGGTGGAGAACAGGAAACTAAACTCTTCTTTGAGGTACATTTCTTTACAATGACCTGTTATTAAAATGCCTATTTCATATCACAAAAACTGCTTTCCAATAAAGTGACTCTTTTGAAGACATAAAAGTAGCCATAAGCTATTTTTTAATAATAATACATAGTTTTTGAAACATTATCCATTTTCTGAAAAATAGATTTTTTTGCTGATTTTTGTTCATTCTTTTGTTGAATTTTGAAGACTGAGCTAAATTCTGAGCTGAAAGTAGTGATATTCAGTGAAACATAAATTTCCACACTTACCCAGTCTATCACAATCATTTAAAGAAAGTAAGGTGGAGAAAGTCTGAACATTTTGGTGCTGACAGTTTTCCAAGTTTTTATTGACAGTGCAGCGCAATTTACAATTAATAGAAGTCTACCTTTACTTGTAGAAAAACTGTTACAGGTCAGGTAAATTCCAGGAGCATAAAATTTTTAAGTTAACATTTGAACAATATAACCTTTTTTGGGCTCAGGAAACATGAAAATAAATAAGTAACATGGCTTAAAATCATGTTCCCACCTTGGGGTGCAAAAAGAATTCTCAGTCAATACCAAATACTCTCTAAAATATCATCTTCCTTCAGATTAGAGAGGAATTTTTCATACTGGTAATGAAAAAGGTGTGATAGTGGTAACAAAGGGCCAAATTTATCATTGTTCGCATGGACCCTTAAACTTAGGCCACACTAAATTAACCTAAATCCTTTGTTAAACTTTATGAAGACTAGCATGATTAAAAGAAAACAAAAAGACATATAAGTAACAGTATTTAGTATTTACTAGGATTGTTTCTTATGTGTTCCTGACTACCTTTGTCAACATCACTAGCTTTGCCTTTTCTAATAGACAAACCAAACAGCTGCACTTAAGAATTAAATAGTATGCCCTTGGTTCCCACAAAAAGCATGATCCTGTCAGTGAATTAGATATACTTTATCATAAAACCTTTAATTTCTAGTGAGTGAATTTTTTGTACACTGTTATTAAAACCCTGTCATGATCTATTTCTTTCAAATTGTCTGAATTGTACAGACTTTGTTTTAAGTTATATAAGATTATCATAGGCTCATTTTCTGTGAAAAGTACCACATGCAAACTTTGAGATGCACATTTGTATAAATTTTTACAATGACTTGTGAGTTAAAGTATCTAATTTTGTTCATAAATTGCCAGAAGTACGCTAGTTATGAGCTGTGTGCACTGCCTTTGTGACAGTTTTCTATTTTTAGTTCTTTTATGACAGAAAAATCATCAGGCTGGAAGAAATTCTCTCAGACAACTTTAGGCAGTTAAATTCAACCCCATGTGGGATTCGTATGTGTGCCAAAAGGCCTTTTGTTACCTTCTTGGCATCTGTGTTGATGCAGTGCTAAATCCACAAGCTGCATCAAGATTACTTAAAACATAAGCACTTGCATTTTTAAGAACCCAGTCTATGAATGACATACATGTTGTATAATGCTACTTTACATTGGTGTTACAGAGAGAAACCTAGCAATGTGTCTCCTCCAGTATAACAGGAAATCAATGTACGTTAACACCAGTTTCCCAGAGCTCAGTGATTACCTAAACGTTAAGTCTGAAAATGTGCTATCTACTGAGAAAGAAAGAATAAAGGAGTTTACTTCTTAACAATGAATAAGAAATGCAGAAAGATTAGTTCTTAATGGGTGTTTATCTGGAGTGATTTCTAGAATAAGAAGCATAAAAGGGGAATGGTTAAGCCCAGTGGGTATCACGTATATCCAGTTGGTCATTAATATATGTAGCATCTGAATAGCAGTTTAAAAAAATATAAAATGAAAAAATTATGCACTCTCATCTCAGAAGCTCTACAATCTACAAAAATAACCTGCTACATAAAGCAGTAAATATTTTTGTGATGTTCACTTTTTTCTTTTTTTTCTTTTTTCTTTTTTCTTTTTTCTTTTTCTTTTTTATTTTTTCTTTTTTCTTTTTTCTTTTTTCTTTTTTCTTTTTCTTTTTTCTTTTGTCTTTTTTCTTTTTTTCTTTTGTCTTTTGTCTTTTTTCTTTTTTCTTTTTTCTTTTGTCTTTTTAATATTTTATTTTTAATATTTTTTTAATTCTGAGCAATTTCATTATTTCTTGATTCCTTTGATGCTATAAACTAACAAAAACTGAGTATTCTTGATTTTTTTTCTCACAATATAATGCAAAAGGAAAGTAACAAATGGTCTTCTATGACTCAAGCTTTATTTTTAAAATGATCTTTCAGTTGAATTTCTAACAGTGCGTAAGTTTTCTCAGGATGTTCAAAATAGATATTAACACCAAATAGAGGAAAAATAATTTTGCTTTCTACATATTTTTTGCTGGCCCAGTGATTGGAAATAAATGAGTAATTTGCATAGAAAAAGGATGCAGAAACCACTCACCCATACAAAAATGGTATTGAAAATATATGAAACTATAACCATTCAATTTAAATCTGCATGGTGTGCTGCCCAGTCATTTCATAGCTCCATATTTTTCTAAAGACATTCTGTCATTTCTTCACATTGAAGACGAAGTATATAAACATTTAAAATACATAGAAACATCTTCACCTGAAATGAAATTGCTTTCATGTCGTATCTTACCTGAACATTTTAAATAATGGGGGAAAAACATTTACAGTGTCTTGAAGAATAAGATAATATTCTGCTTTCTATGGATTATACAAACTGCTTGTAGGCAGTAAAGGGATGCCATTAGAAATAAATTATTAGCATGGATTTCTGCATTTTTTTTTCAATTTATGCAAAGCTAAAGATGGATTATACTGAATACCAGTTCATTTTCTCATTTAGTAAGAAAAATATTTTAATAGTACAGAATCACTTTGGGATCAATTTCGAGCATCTGAATTTGGAGAAAGAGGAAGATAATAATGAGAGAAGGAAAAGGTAACATTTCAGTGCAGATTGCAGAATGAAGATAACTCTATGTATGTGGAATGTCAGTACCTGCAGGAAGACTTAAGCTGCCAAAGGCAAGAAACCATGACTCTAAAATAGAATAAAACAAAGTTCATGAAGAGATTATATGTCAAAAGTAGAATGATAAATATCCAGGATCTGGAACAAGGAAAAGAGGAAAAATTCAGATTGTGGGCTAGAGAGGTTTGAAAGTGTGCATTAGGACTAGATAATGAGCAATGACCCAGCAGGGGAGGAAAAGGAGAGGAGAAATCAAACCAGCAGGAAGAATGTGCGTAAGTGAAGAGGGTCAGAGTTGGAGCTGGATATGAAGGTTGTCAAAAGGCACAAAAATAAAAAGAATTCACTAGAAAGAAAAAAAGTCTGAGATGGAAAAATAAAAATAGTCTATGTAGTATGAGATACAATATCAGAAAATGAGGCACAAATTAAGTAGAGTCATGGCTAAACACCCTTAAAGGAAGGAGTCAAACATGATAGGGCTAAATATACAGGAAAGTTGATCTGACTGAAGTATATTGTTTCACAAAGACAGATGTAATCCAGGCTTTACAGTGCAAATAATTTAACAAATGTTTTTCTTTCAGCAACTATTTCTTGCTGGACACCTTAGTAGATCTCTGTCTCTCTTAGTGTACTCCCATTGTCTCATATGGTAGCATTGTGTCATGGGTCTAAATAACCTGGCTTTGCTGTAAGTCACCATACAGGGTCAAATAGAATGCAATGTAAAATCAAAAAATGTTTCCATTTTCACAAACATGACTACAGAGACAATTTCTCTTTAAGACAATTTTCTTTTGTTTACAAAAAACATAACTTCTTTATACAGGTTACACAGACATATATACAAATTATTTGAAAAAATATTTTTAACCCCTAAGAATTTATAGCCTTTATTCTTTGATACAGAAAAGAATGGAATATATAGGATTTTACATTTCACAAAGAAAACATTTTTTTTTCTTGTTTTCTTTGTCAATTTCTTGACTAGATAAAACGATCTTGAAATCTCACAGCTGGCAATATTTTCTTTTTTTTTTTAATCAGGTCCAGTTTAAATTTTTAATATATATCAGTACAGTTCAGTAATCCTAAAACTGCAGATTTTAGTACTATTGGGCTATATGTGCTGACAATATATATTGAGCCCATAGAAATGACATTGGTTTTTGAAGTTCACACAAAACGTTTTTGACATTGAAAATGATTATTGGGATTTTAAAATAGGTGTTAAAGAAGGTCAGGTCTTTCTCTGCAGAGCTGCTTTCTAGCAGGTCAGCCCCCAACCTGTACTGATATTTGGGGTTATTCCTTCCCAGTTGCACTATCCTGCACCTGTTCTTGTTGAACCTCATTAGTTTTTCTCCTTCCAGTTCTCCTGCTTAAGGTCCCATGGAATAGCAGCACAGCCTTCAGGTGTATCACTGACTTCCCCCACTTTTGTATCACCAGCAAACCTGCTGAGGGTGCATTTTATCCCTTTGTCCAGGCTACTGATGAAGATGGGTAAGACTGGATCCTGCATAGATCCCTAGGGAACGCCACTGGGTATTCTACACAAGCCACTACAAGCCGTTCTACACTCTACACAAGCCAACAATGTGCCCTTGCTGCATTAGACAATTGACTGTCGTTATGTCCAGGGAGGTGATCCTTCCCTTCTGCTCCTGAGGCCACACCAGGAGCACCAGGGCATGCAGTCCTGATGCCCCCAATGCAGGAGATACATTGACATTCTGGAGACAGTCCAGTGGAGGGCCAATAAGATTGGAATACCTTTCATACAGGGGAAGGCTGAGACATCCAGGACCATTTAGCCATTTAGAAGAGGAGAAAGCTCAGAGGGATCTTAGATCAGAGGCAGGCTCCTTTCTGTGGTGCTCAATGATAGAACAAGAGTAAGTGAGCAAAAACTGAAGTACAGGAGGGTCCCCCAGAACGTCTGGAAGCACTCTTTTCACTGAGAGGGTGTTTGATCTCCAGACACAGGCTGTTCAGAGACCTTGTGAAGTCTCTCACTTTTGGAGATATTCAAATGCTATCGACGCATGATCCTGGTCTAGGTGACCTTGCTTGATCAGAGGAGTTGGACTGGATAACTTCCAGATAACTTTTCTAACTTCAACCATGCTGTGATTCTGTGATTGCCTGCTATGGTGACATGCTACAACATTTGAAGTCTAATTTTACTGTCAACAGCCACAGAATATGATGAAATATTTCTGTGACTGCAACATATAATTAAGCTAGAGCCAAGAAAAATTAATGAGATTTCATAGGCAGTTTTAGAGGAATCTGTTTTCTCACACAGTTTCTAGGTATCATCTCTTTTTGTTAGTGACAATAAACTATGATCTTTTCCATTATTTTTTCCTTTATGCCCTTCTATCCCAACTATCATTCTTCATGAGTCTTGCTATGTGTGCAAAGCTTATTTCCATCTGGTCAGAAAATTTGCACACCCACCGTTAATAGCAAAATGCCACTTTGCGTTTCTTTTTAAGCGAAGTAGTCTTCAAAACTTTCATCTAGTAACTTGTACTATTAATAAATTATAAAGATGAGAAACACACTTATAAAAGAATAATTTCTTCATCAATTCTTCCTTTATAGTCTTATATGAGCAGATTTTTTTTTCTGGGATTCATTCACACTATCTGAATGACAATAAATCCCTGCAGGTATGATAAAGGCTGTTTTAAGGTATGAAGTACCATTTGCTATTTACATAGCAAGAATTTAACTGGCCTAATATTTATCTAAGCCATTATTGAAATTTACCCAGCTTGCAGGTAGAGAACTGAGGACTTGAAATGCGCGTAAACAATTTCTGTGCAGATATCTACCAGTTTAGTTATGATTTTGCTAGGACCTCAGCAAAATAGGTTAAGTCACAGAAGAAATTCAAACCAAACCCAGATTAGTAACTCAATATCCCTCATAGCAGACATAGGTACATCTACCTGAACAAATTCAGATTTCTCTGTGCAGTGTTCTCAAGTCTCTCAGTCTCAAGAGAGATCTCCACTTCGTGAGCAGAGATGCATGGATGGAACCAGACACACTGAAACATTTTTTACAAGAGTTACTAACAAGACACCCATTCTACAATATCATCTGTAAATCTGTAAATTCAGATTCTTTAATCATATCAGAAGGGAGAAGAGGGACAAATGAGATTCAGTATTACATCTGGACTACTGCTTATACACAACGACAGTAGCAGGGACACTGCTTCCTGATTGCATTTAAGGGCATGCCTAACTTTGGGAACTTGAGAAAATATTTGATATTTGAATGTTCCTAACAACAACATTTTCTGAAAAGATTTCAGCTATCAGAATTCTCTTACAGTTTACCCTAAGGTTGTCCTTTGGATGCAATGAGCTGTGTCAGAATTTGGATGAAGATATGCCAATAAAAGGTGGAATTAGAGCATCTTAAAGAACAGCTATGAAGGCAGAAGATATATATCTGCTCAAGACAAATGTAATAGGTGAGGGAATTTGGGTGCACAAGACTTTATTTCTGTGACTTCATCTTACAAAACATAATTTCCATTTGTCATAACTGTCAAAAGAGAACGTGGGTTCTGGTTCATGATAATTTTGATGATTTGCAACTACAAGTAAAATCCCTGTAAGTTGCTTGGAACCCAGGAACTCTCAGATAATATTTAGTAATCTGGAAACCAGCAAATGTCAATTCATATTGAGAATCGAATAGAATAAGACAATACATCTCTTTTATCATTATTTCTCTATAAATACATAGCAGCTATGACCATGCATAGAAGGTAGTGAGGTACTGTAAATTTTTGAAAAATCTAAAACTTAACAATTGGATTTCAGTCACATAAAACATGTTAGAAACACAATTACTATAATCATCACTTTCACTTCATCATGACTTAGTACTAAAAAATTATACTGAAAAAGATAAGGTATATAGGTCAAATGAAACTAATTAGAAATCATAATTTCTTTCTTAATTAATTTTATAATAAAAATATTTTACTCATTAATCTTTAATAATAAAGCCTAGTTTAATAAAGTGTCTTTAGCTTGGATGTTCCAATATTTTTCTACTTTTTTCTTTTAATTTCTTTTTGAGGTCATCACCAAAACATATATAAACTGCAACTTCAAAATATAGACACCAAAAGGCACAATGACATTATCCTTTCTTTTCTGGCCTCTTTTGGATTATATAACTCATAGACAACTAAATAATTTCCTGTTATTGATGGTGATTTGTTTGGTTGCTTGCTTGTTTTTTAATTTCCTCTATTCGATGTCGTAGATGACCTCTTATATACATTACATGCATCTTTATAATTTACTTCATTGATTTAAGGAGAAATTCTTAGTCCATGACAATTGCGAAACATACAACGGAATTGCTATTACTTACATTTATAAAATAAAATAGTTTTCTTTTTTCCCCTAATAAAATTTTTCTCTTTCTTTTCTCCCTCATCTCACTTAAAGTAAGGTATATTAAAAAAAATGCAAAGAATAAAAAATCTTTCTGATTTCTACATTGATCCTGGATTATTTTTTATGTTAGATTCTGATGTCAAGAAAAAAGAAAGAGTATAAAATAATAATTATATGTTCAAAATAACTTTAGTACAGATGAATACTATCAAATTAATCAATTACAAATGCACAATAATACTAAACCATCTTCATTGCTTTCAATGACAAACAAACACACATAAATGCACCATTATCTAAAAAATTTACTCGAAAATAATCTGCTAATCCGTGACATAAGCAATTTTAGAAAGCTGTTACCATTTAAATTAAAATTAGAAACTAATAGTCATGAGCACTTTAATGATAGGATTACCCATTTAGGAGGGAAAATAAAATGTAGGCTTACAAAATTTTCAAGTACGTTCACTATTTAAAGTCAATAGCGTTGTTGGGAAAGAAAAATTAAAGAAAAAGAACAGGTAATTTTAAACTGGTAAGTCAAGTTAAATATGAAAAATCACAGTTAAAAGCCAAAATAATTTTGAGGAGAGAAATTACTGAAAGTATTAAAGCTTTTTAAAAAAAATGGAATAATTTTAAATATGAGAAAGTTGAATTTACTCAGTATTGGGGTGGCCTTACTTTGAGTACTGGGTGCAGTTCTGGGCTCTGCAATACAGGAAGGATAGAAATATATTAGAATGCATTCAAAAGAGATCAACAGAGATGGTGGATGGACTAGAGAGCATGATATAACAGGAGCAGCAGATGATACTAGGCTAATTAACTTTAGGGAGAAGGAGACTGAAGGTGACCTCATGACTGTCTAGAAACCCCTCATGAGAGGAAGTGGAGATGGAGGTGATAATTTCTCTTTTGTGTCTGATGATAGGACATAAGTTCATGCCTTAAAGCTGTGTCAGAAGTTCAGATTGGATGGTAGGAGAATGTTCTTCACTCAAGAGGCTGGTCAAGCAGTGGGACAAGTTTCCCTGGTCGTAGCCTCAAGAAGCCTGTTAGCTTTCAGGAAGCATTTAGTCCCTTCCAATCCAAACCATTCCATGACTCTATTTCCTTTGTTTTTTCGGTTTTCTTTGTTTGTTTTTTTTTGTGGTTTTTGTTTTTTCCCCTAAACTTTTGTTACTATTACACCACAATAATATTTTACAATGTTCATAGTGTTGTATGGAAGCTTTCACTTTCTTTTAATTCTTATCTCTATCTTCCTATGATTGTATCTTGGACCATAATTAGAGCATTATGACTTCAAATTCTGGGTCCAGTCTGCAAGAACACTTTAATTACAGTGTTAAGTGATTACCTTTCCTGTCATTTGCCTCAGTTGTGATTACAATTACAGGAAAATTTAGGTACTGAATTATTAGTTTCTTGTGTCAATGATTCTGCTACAGTTTGTAAATTCTGAGAATTTTAGAAGGTTGAGTAAACATACAAGTTGCATTTGCTAATGCAAATGTAATAACAACTGTATCCTCGCATCTGGATTGAGGAAACGTCCTTGAAAGAGTAACTTAGGCAATAAATTCTATCCTGTAGAGATCAACATAGAAAAACAGAATCTGTTATTACTCCTTGCAGCATGTTTCCAACATATGTTTATTATATGTTTATAGGCTGAGAATTAATCATTGATGACCAACCTCTTGTTAGATCTGTCAGCAGCAGAGACAAGATGTACTCACACAGAGAGAGAGAAAATCCCTGATAACTTACTAAAACCAGAGAAACGATGAAGAAATACTCTTTTATTAATCTAATTTTGATGATTTCCCTCCTCGTTTTTCCGTCTTTTTTAATTATATTTTTCTGACAAAGGTGTCCAGAGTTTTTCATGAAGCAAATATCCTAAAGTACATTTTTCAGTTCCAGAAGTTAATTTCCTTGACTGTTGATCAGCTCAGGTATGGAGAAGTGAAGAGTTAACCATAAACCCTTTCTATATCAATTGTTTTTACTTCTGGATGAACAAAGATGTACAGTCCTGACTGTGAGCAAGCATGGGTTTTGCATGACAGCTATAGTGGGACAACAAGGAGTGTATATAAAGCTGCCTCTCTACACATTCAGAGACAGCTGAAAGCAGTTTATCACTTCATACAAACTAATAAATTCTGGCTTCTGCCTGGCTTTTAGTTGGTGTAGAGTGAGCTCCCATCTGCCCACAATATTCCAGACTGACAAGAAGATATGTATTGCTTTTCCCATCAAAGCACCCTGCTTGCCTTGTCAGCAGTATACTGTTTCCTTGGGGCTAAATCAATTAGAAGACTTTAGTGGCATTTAAGCTTCTCAGTTCCAAACTGCAGTCTGAAGAACTTCATAGTGCCTTTTTCCCAGGAAATTGCTCTATGCACCAGAAAGGAAATTCTGACTCTTTAGAGTGATTGAATTTATCTGAGAGATGACAGTCCTGCAATTCTGCATTTTTTTCTCTGTCTTAAGTGAGCACTCATTATTAAACTTCTAATTGGAAAAACAACATAAATAATCCTGCTTGATCTGTCTGATCTCATTTTCTTTTTCACAGTATCACAAAAGGACACACTAGTGTTGTTTTCAACTCTACTGAAATATTGAGATAACTCCAAGGAACTCCCCTAATCTTGCTTGACAACTGTATCAGTAGTAAAAATTTGGATGGGAGCTAACTGTTTAAAATCCTTTAATAGTTAAAGTATAACCAACTATGCATGGGAACTTTGTTGTTATGCATTTGACTTATTTTTGACAGCTAAATTGTGTTGAGATGATTAATGTTCTAGACATATCTATTTCGTTGACTTTGAACATTGTTTCTACAACTTTATGACATTGAGATAACTACATGATAGGAGTCCAGATGAGGAGAATTACACTACTATTATTTTATCTGGCTTGGAAATGTGATCCAACATGGTTTGGAGTTATTTTTTAAATGAGATAACTATCTTGGAAAATGTCATATGGAATTGTGTCTTGCGTATTGTGTAGTTTCAGTAATTACAGAATTTTTACTTTATGTGCTGTCAGCAGACACCTCAAGCATTTGTAACTGTATAGGTCAGAAAGCATCATGTGGCACTGTTACCTTGACTATTCTGTAGCTCTGACTAAGAATGTTTGTGTACAGCTACCATCACAAGAAATACTTTTTGCAGTTGAATTAAACCTTCTCCAACTTTTAAAACTAAACATGTGAAAAAGACTATCTTCTATTGGCCCTAGAAAACTTACATCACAATACCATGAGAACATTCTTGGGCAGGAAGCTGTGTGTAGTATCAAAAATCATTACACAACTTCACCTGAGGAACACAATTCTGTAGAGATACAAACAGCAGATGTAGAACATTAGATACAATTCTAGATTCCTAAAATATTATTTCCTTGTGTTCAATAAGAATCAGCTGGTTTAGTGGTTAAAACACATTTTTTATACATTCATTTTTTTACATGGATACTTTACTATCATATTAGAGAAAAGCTTTATGTCTGAAGTTAAAACTAAGCTGAATATATGAATCTTGTGAAAGATAATTGTTGCAGTTCTTTGTATGTCTGTTTTTGTGGAGGACCAACTTTAGTGTCTTGCAGTGGGCAAGTAAAAAATATATGAAAAGAATAACAGGTAAGTAAACAAATTATTTAACCTAAAAATATTCTTTTTTCAAAACTTTTCTAAGCTTGCTTCCCTTGAAGTAGGAATTGTTAACAGAGAAAAAGATGTAAACTGAAAACTAGTGTAAGCTATTATATAATAATAAACATAAATGATAAGCAAATAGACATTTAATTACTTCAGTGTCATTAAGACACAAATAATTTATTTCAGTCCTGAAAGCAAATTATTCCAAGAAGAAGGGGCAGCTAATTGTGAGCAAACTCCTCAAGGCATTCTTGTTCTACCTCACTTTTTATGAGGGCATTTAAATATACAATTTTAATGTAACAAACAGAAATGTCATTTTTATATGGAATGCAGTTAGTGATGGCAATGTTACTGAAGATTAGAGCTCTAAGTTGCATGCAATGTTATAAATATATCTTCCAGGCCATAAAGAATATGCCATCAAAAGAAAGGCATTAGTTTCTTCATCCTTCTTTCTTGTTTCCATTATTCTTCTATATCCTTCTATATGTCTTCTATAATAGCTTTAACTGACCCAAACTAACCCAAGTTGTTGCATCAATGAAAATCCATGTTAGGGGTATATCTAGAACATATATAGTCTCCAGAAAAATAGAATCCTTTTCATAGAGTAAGATGCTATTTGATATATACTTTCTAAGGTTCCTTTGTTGTTGCCCTTGTTTTTCAAGTTTTCTGATGCACTTTCTAACTTGATGCTTTTCATAGTTCTTAGTTCTTTCTTACACACAGGTGTTGTTACCAGAAGTCTGTTTGATAAGACAAGGTTGTTGTTCATACTTTCTCTTAGTGTGAAAAACAACTGATGGACAGTTGTCTTGACCAATGGGATGGGAGAGGTGTCAGCCTTCTTCTCCAGTCTCTGGTCTGTGTAGAAATACTAAAAATTTAGAGTCAGATAGTTTAATAAATAGTTTTTAACCTTCTCATCAAAGAGTGCCCATGTGTGTCCTTGCGTGTCCCACAACGACAGTTTATAAATTTCTTTGCCCTTGTGCAAGTAAGCATCCATACCTTATTTTAGCATTGAACCTTAAAGGTTCCCTCACGTGCAAATCTACCTACTTCCTACATTTTTAATTTTTAATTATCCTTCATCACTTGGTATTATCATTAAAGAAGGCTATTTTAAACTTCTCTTTAAATTATTTGTGTTCACTCTAAGAATATGATGCTGAAGTTGTGAGATTTTTGTATGCCATCATAGTTCCCTAGGTACACATAATCCAAACAACAAAGATATTTCACAAGCAAATTGAGAATTGGAAAGGAAAATAGTACACAACAATAATTAAAGGTTCTTTCCTCCTCTCTATTTCCTACTAGATCAAAAAAATAATATGGACAACTTTTTCAAACCAGAAAACCTTATCTCTTTCTTCAAGTATTAACATAGGAAACTTAGAAGAAAAAGAAATCAGAAGTTTAAGTTTCATTATTGTAATTCACATATTTCTGCCTGAAGACTTATCTGATATTTTTCAAAATATGATAGAAGCTCTGGATATTGTGATTTGATTTTTTTTTTATACCTGATACTATAATACATAGAAAGGGAAATGATGCATCAGAACATCAGAAGTATTTGGTGATTAACAGTTCTTCAAGGCAAAAAAAAAAAAAAAAGATTAATTGGATTTTTGTAGATGGTAATTTCCCATGGATCATAGTGGTAAAAAAGAGTAACTGGAATTTTTACCTATGATTTATCCATTGATGCTGATAAAGTAAATTATTTAAACACTGGGAATGTTGCTGGAACTCAGGATTTGTCTTTACTGTGCTTTATTAGACCATTTCCTCTTATAATTTAGGTTCAAAGAACTCATTGCAGAAATTGATTTTGACAGCAAGCTCTCCTGTTCCAGGTCTCCACTGCATGTCCTGGGTGACATTTTTTTATTGTCTTTCTGAACTAAAAGAACTATTCTAGCTTATGTTTTGTCTGGGATATTTCAATATGAGACCTGCAACATCTGAAAGAGTAAACTAACAAGTAGAGTCTACCTAGGTTGTTTTGGCATACTTAAATGCTTGTATACCTTGAAGGAACTGCAATTTCTATTCCCATAATTTGCTTTATTATTATGGTGGATAGGGACTCAGATTATATTCTACTTTTTTTCAAACCCTTTAATGCTCTCCTGCTTTTTCCTACAAATAAGAGTACAGAGAGAATAAAATGTATTGCCTTCTACCTCTCCCTGCAAACATTGCCTCTTGTGTAAAACAAAAAGTTCCAATTTCACATTAAATTTATTTGAAAGGTGTATTCCACCCTCTAACATGTACATAGGTAGAAAGCAACTGTATATTGGGAATCTCTATCTACAAAGTAGGAAGCATGAAGCAGAGTTCAGGCCATGATTTCTAGCCAACACAATCACTTCTACAGCTGAAAATATTCTAATCCGCTCAAAAAATGATATCTAGTAAATAGCCACAATAACTAAAAAGTTATTGTGCTATAGCTAAAGAGCTAAAAGGTAAACCTGATGCCAGTATTCATTATACTGATAGCATTCTGCTCAACCTCACTGGAACAGAGCGTTTTCATTTTTATCTACCTTTAACCAACCAATTTATTTCTAATCTTTTTACATGTTTTAACATAGAAGACAAATGCGAAGTATCTTTGCCTTGATGCAGTATGTGCTCAGTTATGTGCAGTATCAGATGGAAGAACAGTTTTCAGTCAATTGACATTCATCTTCTGACAATGTTTGTGCCAGCAGCTTACTACAGCAAACATTAATTACCACTGCTTTTACTTTGAATCTGCCCATACATCAGTAAGAACAACACACATTCTACTCACATCTCACATATATCAGTGCTATGTAGACAAATGTCTTTTACCTTGATTTTATTTTGCTGTTTTCTGATGCAATGTAACTAAACTTCTGTGTAGACTATTGAGCAATCTTAAGATTTTCTAATCAGAGCTGCAATACAAAGGATAATTTGTAAATAGAACATAATCTGTCAAAAATTGTAATGGTAAAACTTGTAATCTGTTAATGACCTATCTTCCTTTTTCTTGTCTTTGGTTTTGGGATTCACATCTTTTTCCCTTCCTGTTTTCTGGGTTTTGCTCTCATTTCATCTTGAGTTTTCTTTTTTCGGGTTGGTTGTTATTTCTTTTTTGGAGAGGGAGCATTTCAATTAAACTTGATAGTTAAAGCCCATGAAATTTTTTTCACATCTAAATCTCATGAAGAATAATTGGATTTTTTGTCCTCCATAATCTCAAGATATCCTGAGAAGCAGGTCAACACTAAATTTAGAGGTTCATTTTTTCCTAGTTCTCTATATTTTCTTATGATATTGTACGTGGTATAGGCATATTGTAATATATTTCCTTTGATGTTGACAGGACTCTAAATGTGCCAGTGGACTCTAGAGTCTGTCCCACTTACCTTCCCACAGGACTGGGCTGACCCTTGTTTGAGCTATGGTGTGCACTGATTCAACCTCAGGCTATCTCTCCTCTCTCACTTGAATGTAAAAAGCTAACCCGAAATGTGGGGTAGCTAAATGTAAGCTAACCCTGCTCATAAGCTAGAGCCTAGAGTCCATGGCATAGTCAAAAAATCTGATTTTTTTGTTCATAATTTATATCTCCTAGATAAAATCAGAAAAGTTGCGGCAAATTCCTTAATATCTTCCATAGTTGAAACAAGCTTTCAGTACACTTTAAAATACATATAAACAGTTTCAAATATGAAAGGAACCTTCAATCTAACATCTTACATGTTGTAGTGAGAAAATAATAAAGGACATATGAGAATAGTCTGTACTTTGTGCCATCAGATGCTCCAATCACAAACCCATGCTGTTACTTTCAGACAGCCTGAAGTGCCCTCCAGCATAACACAAAAGACAAGAAGAATAGAAAATGCAGTTGGTCTAGTATTGAGTTTAATAGGAAGTCATAATCCTTTGTGCTTAGGGGGAAAATTAATCAGATGAAAGTTTCAGACAGACAAAAGTAAGTTTCTGAGTAAAGTAGTGACAGAGAAAGGTCATGAGTTTTAGTGTAGAATTTTTTTCAACCCTCAGAAAATCCCCCCAAAGTGGCCCTGAAAAACACCTCAATTCCTATGTTTCAAGGGGATAGGTGTGATTTTATCAAAGTGCAAAGACACTGACACTTTTATCCTCAGAGGACTGGTTTCCTTGTGAGGAAGAATTTCCTGCCTGTGTCCCTCAACCTTTTTCAGAAAAAGTTTCAGTTTTTCAAGAGCTGAACGTGTAGTTTTCTTGAAAAGGTCTTACATAAGTCATCTCCATTTCTGTATACTGCATGGCTTGGAGAAGACAGATTAAAGGTCAATATTTGTTATAACAGATCAGTCTGGCAGGAAATGAATGGCCATGATATAATTCTTTAATAGAATTCACTGTAGCTACAAATGAGAGCCAGATGCAGTCCTGATAAAGACCTGTCACTGAGTTACCTGGTGCAAGAATGAATGTGTTACAACAGACAGTGCAAACAACTGAGTTTCCTCCCATTCTTTCCCCTGTCAAATATCTACTACAGTATTAAATGTGTTATATACTGCCAAAGCCTAGAAAGATTAGTTGGACATTTAATATACTAATTGTCAATGTGAAGAAGAAAAGCTGTAATTTCTGAAAAACAAAACCAAAATAAACCAGAAACTCCCAGAAAATAGGAATTCAATTGACAACTATAAATGAGTACATGAAAGACAGTAGTTGTAGACTGCAATGAGGTCTCCCTTCAGCTTCCTCAAGACTGAACAATCCAAGTGACCTCAGCCACTCCTCATATCAATTCCCCTCAAGGTCCTTCACCATCTATGTATCCTCCTTTGGACATCCTCTAAGAGTTAAATGCCTTTATTATGTTGTAGTGCCCAAAACAGCCCCCAGCACTTGAGGTGAGGCTGCCCTAGAGCAGAGCAGAGCAGAGTGGGACCATCCCTTCCCTTGCCCGGCTGGTGATGCTGAGCCTGATGCACCCCAGGACAGGGTTGGCCTTTAAACATTGGCATAAAGTAGAAATGAATGTGCAGTTGAAATATCTTGTGTTGGAGAAAAATGTAATTTTGCTTGTAGCTAGTTTCCTCAAAGCCAAATCTTGAGATTTCTGTATTAGGTGATACAATTTCCATGTGTTGGGAACCTATGTTCCTTCATTCTTGACTCCTTTATGTTGTTTTACTCTAACCTTGAATCCTCCAATGTATTTGTTGTGATTTTTATACAGATATTTCAAGTATTTTTAATTCTGTAATATCTGATAGTATTTAATATCTTGTAATTAGTTTATACTCAGAAACACATGGCAAAACAAACTTAAAATTTAAAAAAATCAAAAAGTTTCATATGAAATCACAAACATATTATTCAAAGTAATGAAAACCTAAAGTATTTGTTAAAATCAACACAACCTTCCTTGAACTTTACAATCCTCTTAACACTGTCATGCACTGGAATTTTATGGAAAATATATGATTAAACCGGATTAAATGTTTGCAGTTGTTTTATTTGAAGATTACTTTGCATTGTTCTTGTTTTCAACTGTTTGACTGTAAAAGAAATTTTAAATGAATCTGTTTACCTTGGACTTCCTTATATTGTTCTTCCAGGTCCTTTGAGCACTCTGTAGCTAAAATTACATTGTAATATAAATACTTTTTTAATGCAAAAGCTAGATGAAATGTAAAGATTATAAGTTTTAATATATTTTGAGAGAGATTTCTCTTTAATATTTGGACAGTAAATAATCAAATTTGAGACAGACACAATTTGGACTGATAGGCTTGTTTCAAAATTAAATACTCTAACAGGACTGTTTTTCCAAAGTGTGTTTTTGGAGAAGTGAGATTTTAGTAAGAATGAAAATTAACATTTTGGACTTTACCAACTCAGAACTAACATACTTTTTTAATTCCCATCTATGATAAACTCCTACAGTACTTTGACTGGAGCAAGGCTTTTGACATTAGGTATTACAATATTCTTGCATCCAGGTAAGCATACTATAGCTTGTATGTGTGATCTGGCTGAATAAAAAGAGTTTACATGGTTGGATCAGGCAGTTGTGGCTAATGGATTGTGCTCTGCCTGGAGGCTGGAAAGAAGGAAGCAGAGCAATGCAGAAGCAAATCCTGAGATCTGCACTAAGTAATGATTTTATCAATAACCTGGGAGTGGCAACAGAGGACACTCTCACAAACCTTGCAGATGACATCAAAGTGAAGGGTATAAGCTGGTATGCTTAAAGGGAGATTGTCAATTGTAGGGACACAGACAAACTGAGGGAATGGGCCAAAAGGAGCCTTATGAAAACCAAGCAAGATGTCAAATCCTGGGAATACATGGGCTATGGACAGTCTGCACAGCTGGAGTGTTGCTCAGGGGGAAAAAAAATCCAAAACAAAAAACTGGAGTCTGTATCAGACAGTGAGCTGGCATGAGACAGCACTGAAACTCACAGCTGACCCTGGTTTGAGCAGAGTTGAGCAGATAATCTCTGGAGATCCCCTCTGGAGGTCCCCTCCTGTTTTCTTCCAATAGCAAAATGAATGTCCCCTGTGCTGAGCTTGTGTAATCATCACATTTTCGCAGCATTTCTGGAGCATCTACTAGTATATTTTTATGTGCATACAGGAGATCCATGAATATCCCAGGCATAGGAAAGATCTTGGGCTTGTATTTGGGATCTGAAAATAACAGCAAATTTAAAGAGGAAGTTTACTGCCTGTCACCATCACAACAAGGGAGAAAAGATCATAAATGAGAGCACTGTAAGAATTTCCAGTACTTTGGGGGTGTTGCATTATTTTAGAAAAAATGTCAATTTGTGATTATATGGAGATTCGTTATATAGTTTTACTCTTGAATATTCTTGTAATATAAACTATTCTGATTGATTAAATCATAATGGTGTTTTCTAGAAAAGGAAGTAAGGGTAACAGAGAAATAACTTATAGACCAGGTAAGAGGACAGTTAAGTGTAAAACACGCATTTACTTTTCTGTGCAGTTATTCACTTGAGGACACCATTCCTGAAAATTATTTAAATATCTGAAAATGCATAAAGGAAAATACTAACTTCTTAATCTTTTGCCATGATCATTTGAATTTGTTCTTTAAAAATGTTTGGAAGTTCAAATAAAAACTATTTTCTTCCACAGAAAACAGGTGCCAGAAACTATCTAATTATTTTGATTTTCACTATTCTCAAAAACATCCTGCTGTTAAGGCTCTATTAGAAAAGTAAAACAGTTGGGCACTATGTCTCCGGGAGTTTTGTTTTACTCAGATAAAAGCTCAATGTATCTGAGAAATGTGATTTACGTGTATTTCACTGCGGGTTTTTTTCTGTGCCATTCAGAAGAAGATATGATCTCTTCATAATAAAATTCAGAGGATCTTATTTTATATAAAAATAATTTTTAACTGTTTTCTCATTGACCGGAAGGGTCAGTATTATTAACAGAAACTCATTTGAGGGCACCATGCCACTGCCTTCTCTTCAGCAGGTACAAAGCAACATCCATTCTAGTTTTCTAGAAATTGATTTAGGCTTAATAGTTTCAAGGCTTGGAATGCTTAGACTGAGGGTTTTTCCCCCCTTGTCAATAACTCTTCACAACCATTCTTGCTTTCTTAATGTACAGTAACACTTAGCTTAAGCATTTTAGCATTCTGGATTTAACTTTCCCATCCTTTGCACCTGTTTACACTAGGTTTATGCTTTGAATATCTTTTCTGACTTACGAGTGGTTACAGCAAATAAAAATGGTGTGAGATAGATGTGAAGTTTTCCACCTTTATCATCAGTTGTATTTGGATTTGACATGCATATTTTTCTGTCCCTGACAGCTCCTTGCCTGACATTTTGAGACTTTTCAGTATCAATAGGTTCAGGTTCTTGGGCATTCTGGGAATAGAGGCATACATATAACCATACTAAGCAATCCTGTTATTTCAGACTAATCAAAGTATTTTGTGACAGCCAGCTCCAGAGTTTTATATCAGTATTGATTTTGTGCATTTTCAGTATAACAGGCTGCCAGTCATTAAATTTTGCAAATACTATTCAGCAGCATATTTCTTCACAGTTCTTCTTAGGGTTTGTTTGCCTTAAATAATGCTGCATTTGGTTTAATTATGAAGAATGCTTTACTGGTTTTTTTTATTGAAGAGAGCAAATCTGGAATGTCATCTGATTTTCCTGTCAATGATATAAATATTTTCTTTCTTCTAGTTGTTTTTGGCGAGTAAGTAAATGCCAATGGGCATGCTGTGACATAGCTTTCTAAGAACAGGCTGAAAATGTAAAGAAACTTAGTTTATTTAATCAAGAATTATATCTGTTTAGATCCTGAGTCCCATCTGTTTCTATCTTCATGCTATTATCACAAGTCCTGCGCACTCTCTTTACTTAGTATACTGGGATGAACTGGGAAAGATATCAAGTGTCGGGTTCTATGCTTCTACAGAAATTGCTCCCAAGCTATTAAATGTCCTTTTTTCCAAGCCCGAGGTGAAAGAAGAAACTGAGAATCTTCAGCTCTCTCTTTCAAGGTTGTTTATTTTACCTTATCTATAACATTCTTTCTCTGACCTGCTGAGCTCTGTCTGGCAGGACAGTCCAAGGCAATCTCTGCACCCTAAGGGTGGTGTTTAACTTTTATACTAAAAACTACGTTTACATTATTTACAATTTTTTTCAATACCTATCACTTTTGTTACACAGTCGGTAGCTACTCTAAACCAATCACCAGTGCAACCACCACAGCAGAAAATGGAGAAGGTGAAGAAGAAGGAAGAAAACTAAAAACCACGAGATTCCTCCATCTTGGCCTCACTTACTCCTATATACTAAAACCCAAAATCTACTTTTTCACCCTCTGATAAACTTATGATTTTTATATTTAAACTCTTGTGACTTGCAATTCTTCTCTTAAAGCTGGCAATTGTTCCCGTGGGCTAAAATCCAAACCACAGGTGTCTTGGGCTCTGTGCCAAGGTCTCCGAGCCCCCTGCCCAGGTCTCTGAGCCTCCAATGCAATCAGGGATGAATCTTGAGTTCCCACAATCAAGGTAAGGATATGTGTGTAACAGCAGCTCTCAGAAGGAGCTCCAGATGGCAACACACAAAGGCTATCACAGATCACAGAACACTCTCAGCAGAAAGGGACACACAAGGTTTATTAAGTCCAGCTCTGGAGTGAATGGTTCATAGGGTGATTGTAACCCACAATCTTGGGGTTATCAGCACCATGCCATTTGACACCACATCTTGGTGATCACAGTTGCTCAAGTTGCAAATAGATTCACCTACATATAAATCATGAAAGCATTTTGAGGTATATTGTTTGTTCTTTTTGATAAGACTTGTCCACCCCCAGTCTGATGAAAAATATGAGTGTTAATTGTAACATTGATGGATTTGGGGAAGAATTTACTGCTGTCTTCTGTCTTCTCGACAATTAATTAGCTTTGAAACTGAGTAAGATGTAGGACTAATCTGTAAACACTGTCAGGGCTTCTGAAAAATATGAAGAATAGAGATCTATTAATACTTCCTTCAGAGAACAACTGACATACCTTCAACATAAATGATGAAAGCCTGTAAGTAATATGAGACACTTCTTTTGTCACCTCACTTTGAATTAGCCTGAGCTAAGCCAGCAATGAGCAAATATTCTTAAGGATGAGACCCGAGCTAATAGAACTGTTTTAGCTGGTAGATAAATATAAGTTCTAGATAAAGCTCATTTGAGTTCTATTAAAAAAAGAACTGCAAACAATAGCAAGGTAGGGAAGGAAGGCCAGTGTTTAGAATAATGAGAAATGTTCTTAGTTAGCTCATGACAGACTGATTAGCAGCTGCCTACAGAAAATGTTTCAGTAGAGCATGTAAGTCAGTATTTGTAACCTTAGTCAATTGTAAGTAATATAAGAAACATATTGAAAATGTTGCCTAATATTTTTCACAAGCTCACAAAACATACAATACCATTCTGTGATTCCAGAGACCACTTCCTGACAGTGATATTTTCTACTTTTGATTCATTAACCAGGACATACTTATGGTTTATTTTTGATTGATACTGTAATTAAGTCAGATTTATTTAAAAGGTCCAGATATGGTCTTTAAAGTTTCTTATCTTTTTGTTAAGTGATAGAGCTTTTAAAGATCACTTCTATTGTTTAAATTTTTGGGGCCTGTATATTTGGTTTTTGTTGTTTCATTGTTTGATTTGGTTTTGGGCATGTTTTAGTGTCTTTCTACCATAAAGTAGGTTTCTCTGACCTAGATGACTTCCGGAAATTTTCTTTCTAAACTCAGATAAATAAGACCAAAAATGATAGACACTGGGATGTAAGGTTTTAGAAAAAGTGGGAGTCAGCATAAAATAATATGAGGTAATAAACAGTTAAAAAATAATTTTCTGTCAAAAAATAAGCATTTAATTCATCAAATTATTAGCTGTAATAAAAATTAAGAAAAAAAGTAGGATGGTCAGACTACTTGAAGAACAAAATTACTATTATTCCATTGATGTGTTGTGATATATTTTTTAGTAAAGATCCTACAATTCCAATAATTATTTACTAGGAATTATTGAATAAAATAAAATCTGGAGGCACAATCTTTTCAAGTGTTTATTCCCCTGTATTACCTTTTCCCCTTCCTGTTCCATTTTGTTTTGTTTCTTGAATTTTTAAATCATTATTTTGCTTGTATTATCATTGTATTTAAAAATATGCAACAAACACATTATTGGCCTCAAGTATTCAAATTCAAAGTTTAAAGAATAATTTTAGATATTTCTCTTCCAGATTATTACATTTAGTTTAAAAAACTTATTTCTGTTATTACAATTATTATTATATAGACTGATTTGCATCATAAGTATATCTTTATTAATGTGATACATGTCACAGATTTTCCAATGCCTCAAAAAGAAACACATTTCTATTTCATAACTATTCACCTTTTATTATGAAATTTTTTTTCAATTGATTTTCATTCATAGAAGAGAAGAAACCAGTGAAAGACTACTTGAGTAAACCAAGGGTGACTTTTTCTCTTCTGTCATGGATATATAGATTCACACTTTGCTTTTTTTTTCTTTTGTAGCATGAAACAAAAGAAGGTCTTTAGTCAGGCTTTCTGTCTTCTGAGGCAAATTTGACTATTACATTAACACATATATAGAAAATAACTTTGTTATGTGCAGGGGTCTGAGAGTTTTTATAAACTATTGTTCTAGTTCTTTTCATTGTGAAAGAAGTAAAATGCCCAAATCAGATAACTTTACAATAAGATCTGGGTTTTTTTTTTTTATATACGGCTGTTAAATTCTTATACTTCAGAGGAGAAATCAG